>JAGKPW010000118.1:0-17259 GCA_019926035.1 Melaleuca alternifolia | reverse complement strand
AAGAGTACGAGCTAGGAGTGAATCCTGAGGCTCCTCAGAGTATGGGAGAGGTCATAGACACTGATGTCCAGGAAGACGGGCTGATCGTCGAATTCCACCGGGAACGGGGTGGATCTGGAGCACTAGGAGGGATATCTGGTACCCACACCAGCACGTGAAGGTCTACTCAGGGTTCCAGGAAACCGAACTAGAACTCTTACACGAGAGGTGTGAGGTGCCGCAAGGGGGCTACCTGTCAGACTTGGAAGGCCCCGAAGGAGAGGACGATTCAGAGGATGGTACGGTAATCGACGGGAAGCCTTCATGTGAGAGGACTTGGCCCAAGCCCCCCGACCACTCCTTAGGATAGCCTTAGTCTTCCCTAACTTAGACCGCAACTTTTGTGTGTATAGCTGAGCGGTGCTAGTGTACGTAGGTCTTGTATGACTCTCTTTTGGACCACTCCCCTCTCCCGTACTTGTGATGTGCACCCCTTTTTGAAGAACCTTCTGGTATTGGAACTGACGGCGATCTTGGATTGTAAAATTGATGCTGATGGAATGAAAAACGTTTCCTGAAAAGTGTGGTATTTAATTGGATCATGAAGTAATTGCTACGACCCCGAAACCGGGGCGTGACAGCTTGGTATCAGAGCGAGGTTGTGACCGAGGAAAAGGTCACCTAGTTGGAGTGATAAGGAGCGACGTTTATTCAAGTTGGACAGTTGGCAGCACACTCTACCAAAACTGTGAACCTTAGTTAGGTCTGACCACTAGGATAGGGGACCAGACTGAGGTTAGCTCAAGACCCCCACTTGACCTTAGGTTTGGTGTCAATTGTTTAGCTGCGTTGGCACGGTATGGGACGTGTGCAGCAAGGCCGGACATTGGCTAGAGACCATAGGGCTTGGTCTACGCCGGACTCGACCTGGGCGGTATGGGACGCACAGGGCGAGGTCAGGCGTGTGACGTGACGTCTGGTTTAGCTAAGTTGGCACGGTCTAGAACGTGTGCAGCAAGGCCGAATCTGGACTTGTAGTGCCGGAGGGCACGTGGCCGTTGATCGGCGTGGCGAGGCTGGGCCTCTGCTATTGTGACAATGATCCCCCTTTTGAGAAGGTGTGGTGTTTCTGTCACCGCCTGCGTGGCGAAAGTGCGTGGCACCGAATAAGGGTGGCCACTGATGCACTGGAGTCGAGTTCCTGACGAGGTTTCGACTGGACCCGTGGGGTCGTGTTGTCCTACGAGGATAGGACGGGTGTTGATGGTGGTTTCCAACACCGAGTGTTGATGGTGGTTTCCAACACTGTCATAGTATGCGATACTATGTCTCCTTTCGAGGTCAATAGGGTGTTTTTAAACGATCTATTTTGGTAGATCTAGCTATAGTGCTTACCCCTGTTGAATTCCTCAAGGAGTGACAAAAGCATTGTGATGCTGTAACAGGAAGACCAAATGGTCAGACCACGGGGGAGACCTCCGCGTAGAAGGGCGACGATTGGTCGCTTCGGGGTGGGGGAGGATGAACCCCAAGAGGATCCCCGTGTTGAGGGACTCGTGAGAACGGTGGAGGATCTGCGGGAGGAAGTCCGCCAGCAAGCAAGAAATCAGGACGCCGCAATTGCAGCTGCGGTAAATGCCGCCTTAGCTGCCGTGCGGAATGAGAATGCTGCCGCGGCTCAGGGATCCGCCGTGCGAGTCGATGAGCAGGAAGTTGAGGTCCCGGCCCCTGCTCCCTTGGCTGATGGTACGAATGGGGAAAGGAGGAAGCAGAGGCAGGTCGGACAATTCCTAAAATTGAAACCCCCAGTCTTTACCGGAATGGGAGACCCTGGAGTAGCAGAGGAATGGCTGCTGGAGCTTGAGAAGATATTTGAGGTCATGGAGGGTTCAAACGAAGATCGAGTGACACTCGCGGTGTATCAACTACAGGGGAATGCCCGACATTGGTGGAGGGTCACTAGAGGTATCGCCTTTCCTGGAGGCGCAGTACCTAACTGGGAGGATTTCGTTGAAACTTTCAACGAGCAATATTTCCCCGAGGCAGAGAGAGACGCGAAGCTCGCCGAGTTTCAGAGACTACGGCAGAATAACCTGACAGTGCTGGAGTATGAGGCACAGTTTACCGCCCTGGCCAAGTATGGCAAGAAGTTGATCGAGGATCCGGTGGACAGGGCGAAGAAATTTCGGGAAGGGCTGAAACCCGAAATCAAATCCCAGCTTGCTCCCTTCAACCTACGGGATTACAAGGAGGTGTTCACAAGGGCTCAATTGGTCGAGAAGGACCTAAACGAGAGAGTAGCCGCGTCTGGATCGCGAGCATTCGCGGGTAGAGATGCTAGTAGATTTCGGCATGTAAAGAAGCCGGCAGCAGGGGTGAAGAAGCCCTTTTCAGCTGTACGAAACGGGGGAGTCAGGAAGCCCCCCTTTCGTCAAGGGAATTGGTGCCGACAGTGTGGAAAGACGCACCAACCGGGACCCTGTCCCCCGAAGAGCGAGGGATGCTACGGGTGTGGCCAGCTGGGCCACATGGTCCGTGATTGTCCCCAGCGCGCTCTTAGAGCGCAGCCTCAGCAGCAGGTCGGGCAGCTAGCAGGCCTAGCGCCGCCTCTTTTGATGGACCGACCCTCGGTGCAGGGAAGAGTCTATGCGGTGACCAGACATGAAGCACAAAACTCGGGAGGAGTCATAACAGGTACCGTCTCCTTACACCGCAGTTCTGCTTATGCTTTGTTCGACACGGGGGCTACCCACTCGTTCGTCGCTGAGCGTTTTGTGGAGTTAGTAGGGTTACATGTGGAACCCTTAGCTGTTGTTTTGAATGTCTCGACGCCTCTACATGTTCACATGTTATCCGTTAACGGATGCAAGGGCTGCGAGTTAGAGCTCAGCGGAGTTAGAAGTTCGATTGATTTGGCGGTTTTAGATTTGCGTGATTATGATGTTATTATTGGCATGGATTGGTTGACTAGACAGAAAGCTACGGTGGACTGTTCTAGGAAACTTGTAAGGTTCTGCCCGACTGAGGACTCGAGTTACGAGTTCCTCGGAGGTCACGGCGGACCTTCAACCGCAATTATCTCTTCTTTGGAAGCGACGCGGTTGTTAGTGGATGGCTGTCAAGGCTATCTAGCTAGTGTTGTTGACACGACGGTCGAAGGACCAGTGTTAGAGGAGATCGTTATAGTTCGGGAGTTTCCCGACGTTTTTCCGGAGGAACTACCTGGGTTACCCCCAGAGAGGGAAGTAGAGTTTGCTATCGAAGTGCCTTCCGGGACGGAACCGATCTCTAAGGCTCCCTACCGGATGTCACTCTCAGAGCTGAAGGAGTTAAAGGTGCAGATGCAAGAACTACTGGATAAAGGATTTATCCGCCCAAGTGCGTCACCATGGGGTGCGCCAGTCCTCTTTGTAAAGAAAAAGGATGGGTCCTTAAGACTTTGCATTGATTACCGACAACTAAATAAGGTAACAGTCAAGAATAGATACCCGTTACCCAGAATTGACGATTTATTTGATCAGTTGCAAGGAGCCAAGGTCTTCTCGAAGATTGACCTGAGGACGGGATACCACCAATTAAGAATTAAAGAGGAAGATATCCCGAAGAGTGCCTTTCGAACTCGCTATGGACATTACGAGTTCACAGTGATGCCATTTGGGTTAACCAATGCTCCAGCTGCCTTCATGGATTTGATGAACAGGGTGTTCAGGGAGTACTTGGACAGGTTCGTCATAGTCTTCATCGACGATATACTGATCTATTCAAAGAGTTCAACAGAACATGAGCAGCACCTAAGGATAGTACTTACGTTACTAAGAAGACATGCACTTTACGCGAAGTTCAGTAAGTGTGAGTTTTGGCTAGATCGCGTAGCCTTTTTGGGACATGTGATCTCGGGAGATGGAATCTCCGTAGACCCTGCAAAGATTGAGGCGGTGATGGACTGGCCGAGACCTACGACAGTGACGGAAGTTCGTAGCTTCCTAGGTCTGGCGGGGTACTACAGAAGGTTTGTAGAGAAATTTTCAAGCCTATCCCTGCCCTTGACAAGCTTGTTGAAGAAGGATAAGAAGTTCGAATGGACGGAAGAGTGCGAGAGGAGCTTTCAAGCACTAAAAGAGAAGTTGACCACTGCACCAGTCCTGACCATTCCTACAGGGCCAAGTGGTTATGAAGTTTATAGTGACGCCTCATATCAAGGCCTTGGGTGCGTTCTAATGCAACACGGTCGAGTTGTAGCTTACGCATCGAGACAGCTGAAGCCCCACGAGCAAAACTATCCAACGCATGACTTAGAGTTAGCCGCAGTGATCTTCGCGCTCAAAATTTGGAGGCACTATCTGTGCGGAGAAAAGTTTCCAATCTTTACAGATCATCAAAGCCTCAAGTACCTGTTCTCTCAGAAGGAGTTGAACATGAGACAACGGAGATGGATGGAACTCCTGAAGGACTACGATTGCGAAATCCTGTACCACCCAGGAAAAGCGAATCGTGTAGCAGATGCGCTTAGTCGCAAGTCCTCTTTGACTTCACTGTTGGCCAAGGAATGGCAACTGCACGGGAAGGTACAAAACTCGGAATTCAGGTTTGAGATTGGACACCTGAATTGTTTGATGGCCACCCTAAGGATAGAACCTCAAATCAGGACCAAGATTAAAGATCTACAATCTTCGGATCCTTCCTTAACGAACATCTTACAGACCAAAGGGGAACTAAGGAAACCTGGTTTCCAGGTCTCGGGGAATGGAGTCCTGAGCTTCCGAGGGAGACTTTGTGTACCTGATAATCCTGATTTAAGGAACGAAATCCTGTTCGAAGCACACCGAAGTAAGTACAGTGTCCACCCTGGTAACACCAAGATGTACCAGAATCTAAGACCCCACTACTGGTGGAGCGGAATGAAGGCGGACGTGGCAAGATTCGTGGCCAAGTGTCTGACGTGCCAACAAGTGAAGGCACAACACTGTAAGCCGGGAGGTCTTTTGAACCCTTTTGAAATCCCAGAATGGAAATGGGAGCATATCACGATGGATTTTGTGACCGGCTTACCAAGAAGTCAGAAGGGTCACGATATGATTTGGGTCATAGTGGACAGACTGACCAAATCTGCCCACTTCCTGGCAGTACGAAAGAACCTTCCCTTGGACCGGTTGACAGACTTATATGTGACCCAGATCGTCAGACTGCATGGTGTGCCGGTAACTATTACCTCCGACCGTGACCCAAGATTCACCGCTTACTTTTGGAAGAGCCTACAAGGAGCCTTGGGTACCCGACTACAGTACAGTACGGCGTTCCATCCCCAAACTGATGGGCAGTCTGAGCGGACCATCCAGACCCTGGAAGACATGCTGAGGGCGTGCGTCATGGATTTTAAAGGAGGATGGGAAAGTCAATTACCTCTGGTGGAGTTCGCCTACAACAATAGCTTTCAACAAAGCTTAGGGATGGCACCCTTTGAGGCCTTGTATGGACGAGCCTGCAGGACTCCGGTATGTTGGGACGAAGTCGGGGAACGAAAAAATTTTGGGACCCGAACTGGTACAGCAATCGCAGGAAGCAGTAAAGTTGATTAGACAGAGGTTGAAAACGGCTCAGAACCGACAAAAGAACTATGCAGATCGAAGGCGACGGCCCTTGGAATTTGACGAAGGAGAACATGCTTTCCTAAAAGTGTCGCCTAAGAAAGGGATATCTCGTTTCGGAGAAAGAGGCAAGCTGAGTCCCCGGTTTGTGGGACCCTTTGAGATTTTGGAGAGGATAGGCCCGGCAGCCTATCGACTGGCCCTACCACCGAACTTGGAACAAATTCACAACGTCTTCCATGTTTCCATGCTAAGGAAGTATGAGCCTGACCCTTCGCATGTATTAAGCTACGAGGACATTAAGCTGGATGAACAAGTGTCCTACGAAGAAAGGCCAGTCAGGATTGAAGATCGGAAGGAGCGGAAACTCCGGAACAAGGTTATACCCCTGGTCAAGGTGGTATGGGAACATCACGGCTCTGAGAACGCAACCTGGGAGAGCGAAGAGCTCATGCGACAACAACACCCTCAACTGTTTGAAGACTCAGAAGCAGCAAATTTCGGGGACGAAATTTCTTAAGGGGGGTAGGTTGTAATGACCGTGTCGGTCCGGTTCGCAATTTACGGCTAAATTGGGATTTTTCGGGAAATTGGATAATTTCCCCGGTATTTGCGAAATTTGGAAAAAATATTGGATTTAATGCAAATTTGAAGTTTAAAATTTTATTGGGGCCCAAAACATTTTAAATTTCAATTTGGGAATTTCCAGGAATTTTTCGGGAAATTTTCAGAATTTTAAAATTATTTTTCCAAATTTCGAAAATTAAAATATATTATTTTAATTAAACATCCCAGACCGGCCAACGAACCGGCCGGTCCGGCCGTGCACGCCGCCGGTCCGACCAGGTCGAACCGGGTGGCACGTGCCCCGCACGCGCCTCGCGGCTTCCCTCTCTCCCTCTCTCCTCTCTCTCTGCGACATTAGGACGAACAGTTGATGGACGTCCATCAACTGTTCAACCCGTCGCCTCCACCGGCCAATCAGCCCTGCAGCCACCCACCCCTGACATGGAGGAGACCGTCGGAGGGGACTACGGCCGTGGGGGAGGCGGCACGTGGCCGGCGGGGCCGGATTTTCCGGCCACACTCACCCACCCCACTCGGCTTAAAACCGAGTGGGCAAGGGTTTTCGGGGGAGTTTTTCACCGAGCTTTTGGCTCCCTCTCCAAGCGTTCTTGGTGTCCTCTTGAAGCTGGTGACTCCCTCTTCCAAACGCCCCCGACCTCCGCCGTCGTCTCGCCTCGAGCCGCCGGAAACAGCCAGTTGCAGGAGGCTTCGCGACCAGCCATCCGGGAGCTTTTCTGGAAAAAGGCCAGAACCGTGTGCGAGCAGCCGACTTCACGGAGCCGCCCCGCCGTGCTCCGGCCACCCCAGGCCGAGCCACCACCGCCGTTTGACACGTCGTGACGCAGGCTTCCCGAACCGACCAACACCAAGCTCCGACGAGACCCCAGGCCGACGCACGGAGGCGAGTTCCGAGCCTTCACGACCAGCCGGAAAACTGCAAGGAAGGGGCCACGATCCGGTCCGTGACCCAGCCGACCTGATCCGTGACCCAGCCACGACCCGATCCGTGACCCAGCCACGACCCGATCCGTGACCCAGCTGATCCGGTCCGTGGCCTGGCCAAAATCAATCCCTGGCCCATCCGTCCGATCCGTGCACCGATCCGCCCGATCCGTGCACCGATCCGAGCCGACCCGTGCACGACCCGTGCCTGACCCGTCCGGCCCGTGCACTGACCAGGCCAGCAGAGGGGGAGCCGGGTCACTGACCAGGCCCAGAAGCCAGGCCCGAAGGCCCAGCCGGCCCGGCCCGGCCAGCAACTCCGCGGGCCCAACTCGTGGGCTCGACCCGTGAAAATCAGCCCGGCCCACTTTCAGGCCTAGTTTTCAGCCCAGGCCCACTCAGCCGGCCCGGAGGAAAGGAAAAGAAGGCCCGGCCCGAAAAAAAAAAAAAAAAAAAAAAAAAAAAAAAAAAAAAAAAAAAAAAAAGGGGAGAAGCTTCAGCAGCAGGCTTGTTGGGACACTCTCCAAGTGAGTGGATCCTAACCTTTTATTAGGCGCATCTCCGTTTTAGTAGAATTTGGGGCGATTAGAACGGCTAGGGCGGTTAGAATTGGTTTAAGCATAATCGGCAATTCGTATAGAATTGGACCTCATGCTTGGTTTATCTATTAGCCTAGTCGAGGAAAGGATTGCTTGTTTGGACCACGATTAGTGGTCGGGCCAACTTGTATTGGTCAAGGGTGTCCCTTCTCGTGAAATTACGAGAACACACTCGTGCTCAGTTCAAACTGGGAGTAGTCCGACCGAATTCCTCGCAATTCTGCGATTGGAGTTGGGACTTACTCGAACTGGCAGCTTGGGTGTTTGAGTAGTATTTTACACTCCTTTACCGCCTTATATTAAAGTTAATTTATCGTTAATGTCATTTACTTAGATGCATTTAAATTATGTTTCTCCTCGCCTAATTAAGTAGTTTAAATTTTATAGTTTACTCCGTAATTTCGATCACGCCTATTTAATTTAGATTGCAATTTATTTACTATCTCGCTCATTTATAAGGTTGAGTTAGACGGTACCCCGCGACCCGGCTTAGATACCCCGTTTGGTTGTCGATTAGTGGAGAGTGGTATATTCCGATTGTGGGGCCATGGGATGTGAGACTAGAGGTAGGTCCTACCTAGTTCTGCCTGTTACCGCCTGGAGCCTGAGAGGGGATGGGACGTCCAGGGACCCTAGGACTGGGCTGATCCTAATCTAGGGTTATGGTTTGCTCACTGAGACCGTGGAATCTCACCCCACCACTCCACCACACCAGGACCTCAGGATGGACACGGACAGCTCCGATTCGGAGAACACGGCGGTGGAGGGACCCCCCCCCCCCCTCTATGATATGGGACCTTCAGAGAGGCCGGAAAGCTCGGAGACAGCAGGGGCCGGACCATCGGATAAAGACAGCGGAGGAGAATAATTGGGAGCCCGGAGCTTGGCTCGACTGTGGAGATGGAAGATACGAACGGAGGGAGTACGGATGCAGAGCGGTAAAATGGAGGGAATGCGGGGGACGACACATTAGGAGGCTGTCCCCGTTTGAACCGGAGTGGAAGTAACCAAGAGTGGGAGAGATGGGGAAAACACGGAACAAGGACGGAGGTCGTGAGTGAATCCTGAGGCTCCTCAGAGTAGGGGAGAGGTCATAGACACTGATGTCCAGGAAGACGGGCTGATCGTCGAATTCCACCGGGAAACGGGGGGGATCTGGAGCACTAGGAGGGATATCTGGTACCCACACCAGCATGTGAAGGTCTACTCAGGGTTCCAGGAAACCGAACTAGAACTCTTACACGAGAGGTGTGAGGTGCCGCAAGGGGGCTACCTGTCAGACTTGGAAGGCCCCGAAGGGGAGGACGATTCAGAGGACGGTACGGTAATCGACGGGAAGCCTTCATGTGAGAGGACTTGGCCCAAGCCCCCGACCACTCCTTAGGATAGCCTTTGTCTTCCCTAACTTAGACCGCAACTTTTGTGTGTATAGCTGAGCGGTGCTAGTGTACGTAGGTCTTGTATGACTCTCTTTTGGACCACTCCCCTCTCCCGTACTGGTGATGTGTACCCTTTTTGAAGAACCTTCTGGTATTAGAACTGACGGCGATCTTGGATTGTAAAATTGATGCTGATGGAATGAAAAAACGTTTCCTGAAAAGTGTGGTATTTAATTGGATCCTGAAGTAATTGTTACGACCCCGAAACCGGGGCGTGACAGCTTGGTATCAGAGCGAGGTTGTGACCGAGGAAAAGGTCACCTAGTTGGAGTGATAAGGAGCGACGTTTATTCAAGTTGGACAGTTGGCAGCACACTCTACCAAAACTGTGAACCTTAGTTAGGTCTGACCACTAGGATAGGGGACCAGACTGAGGTTAGCTCAAGACCCCCACTTGACCTTAGGTTTGGTGTCAATTGTTTAGCTGCATTGGCACGGTATGGGACGTGTGCAGCAAGGCCGGACATTGGCTAGAGACCATAGGGCTTGGTCTACGCCGGACTCGACCTGGGCGGTATGGGACGCACAGGGCGAGGTCAGGCGTGTGACGTGACGTCTGGTTTAGCTAAGTTGGCACGGTCTAGAACGTGTGCAGCAAGGCCGAATCTGGACTTGTAGTGCCAGAGGGCACGTGGCCGTTGATCGGCGTGGCGAGGCTGGGCCTCTGCTATTGTGACAATGATCCCCCTTTTGAGAAGGTGTGGTGTTTCTGTCACCGCCTGCGTGGCGAAAGTGCGTGGCACCGAATAAGGGTGGCCACTGATGCACTGGAGTCGAGTTCCTGACGAGGTTTCGACTGGACCCGTGGGGTCGTGTTGTCCTACGAGGATAGGACGGGTGTTGATGGTGGTTTCCAACACCGAGTGTTGATGGTGGTTTCCAACACCGTCATAGTATGCGATACTATGTCTCCTTTCGAGGTCAATAGGGTGTTTTTAAACGATCTATTTTGGTAGATCTAGCTGTAGTGCTTACCCCTGTTGAATTCCTCAAGGAGTGTCAAAAGCATTGTGATGCTGTAAACAGGAAGACCAGATGGTCAGACCGCGGGGGAGACCTCCGCGTAGAAGGGCGACGATTGGTCGCTTCGGGGTGGGGGAGGATGAACCCCAAGAAGATCCCTGTGTTGAGGGACTCGTGAGAACGGTGGAGGATCTGCGGGAGGAAGTCCGCCAGCAAGCAAGAAATCAGGACGCCGCAATTGCAGCTGCGGTAAATGCCGCCTTAGCTGCCGTGCGGAATGAGAATGCTGCCGCGGCTCAGGGATCCGCCGTGCGAGTCGATGAGCAGGAAGTTGAGGTCCCGGCCCCTGCTCCCTTGGCTGATGGTACGAATGGGGAAAGAAGGAAGCAGAGGCAGGTCGGACAATTCCTAAAATTGAAACCCCCAGTCTTTACCGGAATGGGAGACCCTGGAGTAGCAGAGGAATGGCTGCTGGAGCTTGAGAAGATATTTGAGGTCATGGAGTGTTCAAACGAAGATCGAGTGACACTCGCGGTGTATCAACTACAGGGGAATGCCCGACATTGGTGGAGGGTCACCAGAGGTATCGCCTTTCCTGGAGGCGAAGTACCTAACTGGGAGGATTTCGTTGAAACTTTCAACGAGCAATATTTCCCCGAGGCAGAGAGAGACGCGAAGCTCGCCGAGTTTCAGAGACTGCGGCAGAATAACCTGACAGTGCTGGAGTATGAGGCACAGTTTACCGCCCTGACCAAGTATGGCAAGAAGTTGATCGAGGATCCAGTGGACAGGGCGAAGAAATTTCGGGAAGGGCTGAAACCCGAAATCAAATCCCAGCTTGCTCCCTTCAACCTACGGGATTACAAGGAGGTGTTCACAAGGGCTCAATTGGTCGAGAAGGACCTAAACGAGAGAGTAGCCGCATCTGGATCGCGAGCATTCGCGGGTAGAGATGCTAGTAGATTTCGGCATGTAAAGAAGCCGGCAGCAGGGGTGAAGAAGCCCTTTTCAGCTGTACGAAACGGGGGAGTCAGGAAGCCCCCCTTTCGTCAAGGGAATTGGTGCCGACAGTGTGGAAAGACGCACCAACCGGGACCCTGTCCCCCGAAGAGCGAGGGATGCTACGGGTGTGGCCAGCTGGGCCACATGGTCCGTGATTGTCCCCAGCGAGCTCCTAGAGCGCAGCCTCAGCAGCAGGTCGGGCAGCTAGCAGGCCTAGCGCCGCCTCTTTTGATGGACCGACCCTCGGTGCAGGGAAGAGTCTATGCGGCGACCAGACATGAAGCACAAAACTCGGGAGGAGTCATAACAGGTACCGTCTCCTTACACCGCAGTTCTGCTTATGCTTTGTTCGACACGGGGGCTACCCACTCGTTCGTCGCTGAGCGTTTTGTGGAGTTAGTAGGGTTACATGTGGAACCCTTAGCTGTTGTTTTGAATGTCTCGACGCCTCTACATGTTCACATGTTATCCGTTAACGGATGCAAGGGCTGCGAGTTAGAGCTCAGCGGAGTTAGAAGTTCGATTGATTTGGCGGTTTTAGATTTGCGCGATTATGATGTTATTATTGGCATGGATTGGTTGACTAGACAGAAAGCTACGGTGGACTGTTCTAGGAAACTTGTAAGGTTCTGCCCGACTGAGGACTCGAGTTACGAGTTCCTCGGAGGTCACGGCGGACCTTCAACCGCAATTATCTCTTCTTTGGAAGCGACACGGTTGTTAGTGGATGGCTGTCAAGGCTACCTAGCTAGTGTTGTTGACACGACGGTCGAAGGACCAGTGTTAGAGGAGATCGTTATAGTTCGGGAGTTTCCCGACGTTTTTCCGGAGGAACTACCTGGGTTATCCCCAGAGAGGGAAGTAGAGTTTGCTATCGAAGTGCCTTCCGGGACGGAACCGATCTCTAAGGCTCCCTACCGGATGTCACTCTCAGAGCTGAAGGAGTTAAAGGTGCAGATGCAAGAACTATTGGATAAAGGATTTATCCGCCCAAGTGCGTCACCATGGGGTGCGCCAGTCCTCTTTGTAAAGAAAAAGGATGGGTCCTTAAGACTTTGCATTGATTACCGACAACTAAATAAGGTAACAGTCAAGAATAGATACCCGTTACCCAGAATTGACGATTTATTTGATCAGTTGCAAGGAGCCAAGGTCTTCTCAAAGATTGACCTGAGGACGGGATACCACCAATTAAGGGTTAAAGAGGAGGATATCCCGAAGAGTGCCTTTCGAACTCGTTATGGACATTACGAGTTCACAGTAATGCCGTTTGGATTAACCAACGCTCCAGCTGCTTTCATGGATTTGATGAACAGGGTGTTCAGGGAGTACCTGGACAGGTTCGTCATAGTCTTCATCGACGATATACTGATCTATTCAAAGAGTCCAGCAGAACATGAGCAGCACCTAAGGATAGTACTTATGGTACTAAGAAGACATGCACTTTACGCGAAGTTCAGTAAGTGTGAGTTTTGGCTAGATCGCGTAGCCTTTTTGGGACATGTGATCTCGGGAGATGGAATCTCCGTAGACCCTTCAAAGATTGAGGCGGTGATGGACTGGCCGAGACCTACGACAGTAACGGAAGTTCGTAGCTTCCTAGGTCTGGCGGGGTACTACAAAAGGTTTGTAGAGAAATTTTCAAGCCTATCCCTGCCCTTGACAAGCTTGTTGAAGAAGGATAAGAAGTTCGAATGGACGGAAAAGTGCGAGAGGAGCTTTCAAGCACTAAAAGAGAAGTTGACCACTGCACCAGTCCTGACCATTCCTACAGGGCCAGGTGGTTATGAAGTTTATAGTGACGCCTCACATCAAGGCCTTGGGTGCGTTCTAATGCAACACGGTCGAGTTGTAGCTTACGCATCGAGACAGCTGAAGCCCCACGAGCAAAACTATCCAACGCATGACTTAGAGTTAGCCGCAGTGATCTTCGCGCTCAAAATTTGGAGGCACTATCTGTGCGGAGAAAAGTTTCCAATCTTTACAGATCATCAAAGCCTCAAGTACCTGTTCTCTCAGAAGGAGTTGAACATGAGACAACGGAGATGGATGGAACTCCTGAAGGACTACGATTGCGAAATCCTGTACCACCCAGGAAAAGCGAATCGTGTAGCAGATGCGCTTAGTCGCAAGTCCTCTTTGACTTCACTGTTGGCCAAGGAATGGCAACTGCATGGGAAGGTACAAAACTCGGAGTTCAGGTTTGAGATTGGACACCTGAATTGTTTGATGGCCACCTTAAGGATAGAACCTCAAATCAGGACCAAGATTAAAGATCTACAATCTTCGGATCCTTCCTTAACGAACATCTTACAGACCAAAGGGGAACTAAGGAAACCTGGTTTCCAGGTCTCGGAGGATGGAGTCCTGAGCTTCCGAGGGAGACTTTGTGTACCTGATAATCCTGATTTAAGGAACGAAATCCTGTTCGAAGCACACCGAAGTAAGTACAGTGTCCACCCTGGTAACACCAAGATGTACCAGAATCTAAGACCCCACTACTGGTGGAGCGGAATGAAGGCGGACGTGGCAAGATTCGTGGCCAAGTGTCTGACGTGCCAACAAGTGAAGGCACAACACTGTAAGCCGGGAGGTCTTTTGAACCCTTTGGAAATCCCAGAATGGAAATGGGAGCATATCACGATGGATTTTGTGACCGGCTTACCAAGAAGTCAGAAGGGTCACGATATGATTTGGGTCATAGTGGACAGACTGACCAAATCTGCCCACTTCCTGGCAGTACGAAAGAACCTTCCCTTGGACCGGTTGACAGACTTATATGTGACCCAGATCGTCAGACTGCATGGTGTGCCGGTAACTATTACCTCCGACCGTGACCCAAGATTCACCGCTTACTTTTGGAAGAGCCTACAAGGAGCCTTGGGTACCCGACTACAGTACAGTACGGCGTTCCATCCCCAAACTGATGGGCAGTCTGAGCGGACCATCCAGACCCTGGAAGACATGCTGAGGGCGTGCGTCATGGATTTTAAAGGAGGATGGGAAGGTCAGTTACCTCTGTTGGAGTTCGCCTACAACAATAGCTTTCAACAAAGCTTAGGGATGGCACCCTTTGAGGCCTTGTATGGACGAGCCTGCAGGACTCCGGTATGTTGGGACGAAGTCGGGGAACGGAAATTTTTGGGACCCGAACTGGTACAGCAATCGCAGGAAGCAGTAAAGTTGATTAGACAGAGGTTGAAAACAGCTCAGAACCGACAAAAGAACTATGCAGATCGAAGGCGACGGCCCTTGGAATTTGACGAAGGAGAACATGTTTTCCTAAAAGTGTCGCCTAAGAAAGGGATATCTCGTTTCGGAGGAAAAGGCAAGCTGAGTCCCCGGTTTGTGGGACCCTTTGAGATTTTGGAGAGGATAGGCCCGGCAGCCTATCGACTGGCCCTACCACCGAACTTGGAACGAATTCACAACGTCTTCCATGTTTCCATGCTAAGGAAGTATGAGCCTGACCCTTCGCATGTGTTAAGCTACGAGGACATTAAGCTGGATGAACAAGTGTCCTACAAAGAAAGGCCAGTCAGGATTGAAGATCGGAAGGAGCGGAAACTCCGGAACAAGGTTATACCCCTGGTCAAGGTGGTATGGGAACATCACGGCTCAGAGAACGCAACCTGGGAGAGCGAAGAGCTCATGCGACAACAACACCCTCAACTGTTTGAAGACTCAGAAGCAGCAAATTTCGGGGACGAAATTTATTAAGGGGGGTAGGTTGTAATGACCGTGTCGGTCCGGTTCGCAATTTACGGCTAAATTGGGATTTTTCGGGAAATTGGATAATTTCCCCGGTATTTGCGAAATTGGAAAAATATTGGATTTAACGCAAATTTGAAGTTTAAAATTTTATTGGGGCCCAAAACATTTTAAATTTCAATTTGGGAATTTTCAGGAATTTTTCGGGAAATTGTCAGAATTTTAAAATTTATTTTCCAAATTTCGGAAATTAAAATATATTATTTTAATTAAAAATCCCAGACCGGCCAGCGAACCGGCCGGTCCGGCCGTGCACGCCGCCGGTCCGACCAGGTCGAACCGGGTGGCACGTGCCCCGCACGCGCCTCGCGGCTTCCCTCTCTCCCTCTCTCCTCTCTCTCTGCGACATTAGGACGAACAGTTGATGGACGTCCATCAACTGTTCAACCCGTCGCCTCCACCGGCCAATCAGCCCTGCAGCCACCCACCCCTGACATGGAGGAGACCGTCGGAGGGGACTACGGCCGTGGGGGAGGCGGCACGTGGCCGGCGGGGCCGAATTTTCCGGCCACGCTCACCCACCCCACTCGGCTTAAAACCGAGTGGGCAAGGGTTTTCGGGGGGGTTTTTCACCGAGCTTTTGGCTTCCTCTCCAAGCGTTCTTGGTGTCCTCTTGAAGCTGGTGACTCCCTCTTCCAAACGCCCCCGACCTCCGCCGCCGTCTCGCCTCGAGCCGCCGGAAACAGCCAGTTGCAGGAGGCTTCGCGACCAGCCGTCCGGGAGCTTTTCTGGAAAAAGGCCAGAACCGTGTGCGAGCAGCCGACTTCACGGAGCCGCCCCGCCGTGCTCCGACCACCCCAGGCCGAGCCACCGCCGCCGTTCGACACGTCGTGACGCAGGCTCCCCGAACCGACCAACACCAAGCTCCGACGAGACCCCAGGCCGACGCACGGAGGCGAGTTTCGAGCCTTCACGACCAGCCGGAAAACTGCAAGGAAGGGGCCACGATCCGGTCCGTGACCCAGCCGACCTGATCCGTGACCCAGCCACGACCCGATCGGACTCCAGCTGATCCGGTCCGTCGGTCCTGGCCAAAATCAATCCCGACCCATCCGGTCCGATAGTGCACGATCCGCCCACAGATCCGTGCACCGATCGAGCCGGACCCAGTGCACGCCCGTGCCTGACCCGTCGGACGTGCACAAACTGACCAGGCCGCAGAGGGGAGCCGGGTCATGACCAGGGCCCAGGGAGCCAGGCCGAAGCCAGCCGGCCGGACGGGCAGAACTCGCGGGCCCACTCGTGGGCCCGACCCGTGAAAATCAGTCCGGCCCACTTTCAGGCCTAGTTTTCAGCCCAGGCCCACTCAGCCGGCCCGGAGGAAAGGAAAAGAAGGCCCGGCCCGAAAAAAAAAAAAAAAAAAAAAAAAAAAAAAAAAAAAAAAAAAAAAAAAGGGAGAAGCTTCAGCAGCAGGCTTGTTGGGACACTCTCCAAGTGAGTGGATCCTAACCTTTTATTTGGCGCATCTCCGTTTTAGTAGAATTTAGCGGGTAGAATTTGGGGCGATTAGAACGGCTAGGGCGGTTAGAATTGGTTTAAGCATAAACGGCAATTCGTATAGAATTGGACCTCATGCTTGGTTTATCTATTAGCCTAGTCGAGGAAAGGATTGCTTGTTTGGACCACGATTAGTGGTCGGGCCAACTTGTATTGGTCAAGGGTGTCCCTTCTCGTGAGATTACGAGAACACACTCGTGCTCAGTTCAAACTGGGAGTAGTCCGACCGAATTCCCCGCAATTCTGCGATTGGAGTTGGGACTTACTCGAACTGGCAGCTTGGGTGTTTGAGTAGTATTTTACACTCCTTTACCGCCTTATATTAAAGTTAATTTATCGTTAATGTCATTTACTTAGTTGCATTTAAATTATGTTTTTCCTCGCTTAATTAATTAGTTTAAATTTTATAGCTTACTCCGTAATTTCGATCACGCCTATTTAATTCAGATTGCAATTTATTTACTATCTCGCTCATTTATAAGGTTGAGTTAGACGGTACCCCGCGACCCGGCTTAGATACCCCGTTTGGTTGTCGATTAGTGGAGAGTGGTATATTCCGATTGTGGGGCCATGGGATGTGAGACTAGAGGTAGGTCCCACCTAGTTCTGCCTGTTACCGCCTGGAGACTGAGAGGGGATGGGACGTCCAGGGACCCTAGGACTGGGCTGATCCTAATCTAGGGTTATGGTTTGCTCACTGAGACCGTGGAATCTCACCCCACCACTCCACCACACCAGGACCTCAGGATGGACACGGACAGCTCCGATTCGGAGAACACGGCGGTGGAGGACCATCTCATGGAATGGCCTTCCGAGGAGGAGGAAGCTCAGGATCAGCAGGCGCCGGACCCTCAGGATCAGGAGGAGGATTGGGACCAGGAGCTTGATCGACTGCTGGAGATGGAAGACCCGGGG
>JAGKPW010000117.1:0-24569 GCA_019926035.1 Melaleuca alternifolia | reverse complement strand
AGCTTCCAGATGGGGAGATCTCCAAGGCCAATGGATATATATCACCTGTCAGTTGTGAAGCCTTTGGACTTTTATAACCTTCTGTCTTGTGTCATTTGTTTCATGGATTTGACCGATGTCTAAATTCACTAATCTTGCAGATGTGGGGAGGTGTAGTCGTTTGGAATCCTATGAATTGTTTGCAGGATCCAGAAAAGTACCTTGCATGGCACAAATTCTCTCCCCAGGTATAAAGTTTTATCTTTAAGGTATAATACTTTTTTTTTGTTGGTATTGTAACAGATATGAAGCTTGTTATTAACACAAGAGGGTTTGGGAAGGTGTCTTTCTTTTTCCAGAAAAAAATGTTGACATTACAGGAATGAAGATATAGAAAACTTGTGACACTGGAGAAATTTGACCTTGATCACGATATATATATTGCCACTTGGTTTTACATAAGATTGGTCAGAGGGAGTTTGGGCTTTTGGCTGCCAGAGTGCATATCATGATATTCATTTACATTGTTTGTGTTTGTCTTTTGTCTGTCCTTCCCACTTGTCTCCCTTGAAATATTCTGACCATTAATGTGAGTTATTTTTGTGAAGTTGCAAACCTTGTTTCCTTACATCTTTTTTTTTTTACTAAATGAGATAGTCAACTAGTCTATCTTCACACTTACCAAAAAAAAAACTAATCTATCTTCACTAAATATATGCTCTAGTCGAATTAATGTTCGCTTAGTTTGTGTCCCATTTTGTAAGTATTATTCCACCGTTATTTAACCACTGTTGATACATGAAAACACTTTTTTCCAAAAATCATGTTAAGGGTACGGAATGTTCAAATCTATAAAGATTTTGAGCAAAGTCTTATGTTGTAAGATTTGTCTAAAGCGGATGTTTTCAATTCATGGTAATAACATCGATGATGAAAATTACTACTATTCACATTCTGGTAGAGTTAGTTTACAATAAGACAGACTGAGTACTTTGTTTTTGAAAGAATTTTTTTATGTAATAAATTACACTCTTATTTTGATAAAAGATTTTTGCACATAATACAATCGGTTCTTTTTAGGGAAAAGGGCAATACTTTATCTCAATGCGGTAACTATTTATTTTCTTTACCATTATCATTTGGTATTTTGTTTTCTAAAAGAAGTGGTAATAGAAAATACCAACGTTTGCAATTTTTAGGAATTAGTCATAATAAACAAGTTCCTGTCTAAGTTGACTTGCAAAACATTTTATAGTTAGATATATAAAAAATTGACATATTAATGTTTAGGAATTATTTGTTGAGTAATTACTAATTGTGCTGGCGGTGTGTGCTCTTATTTTTCTTATATCTTATCGCAACATTGTAACCCATAATTAAGTATCAGTGGAGTCTCCTAATTGAAAATATTTTTCTGCAGGAAAGCGTACATAAATATCTGGTTTTATATTGATATATAGATTGTTTTCTATGCATATACTTCTTGAGTTTTCTCATGCTTGGTGCACTTAGCTTGGAACAGGATCTTCAGAAGATATTTGAAGTTTTTTTGGCTCAGATACGTCAACTTATTGGTCTAAAATCCGATAACCTCTTCATTGGAACATCAGGCAGGTCTATCATGTTAGCTAGTGAGAAAGGCTTCACAGAATGGTAAGCACATGATTCACTCTTGATTTGTTGAGATTGACGACTCTTATCTTCAGGTCATGAGTTTAGTAAAAGTCATGAGGAATAATGTAGACATGTGGTCTTAGCCTTCTTTTTCTTTGAAAGAAGATTCTTGTACCAACTAAGAAGCTGGTGTTATACGAAGCTAACCTCAGATATAATTCACGATGCCTCAACCTTAGAAAATACACAGTTATCTAATAAATTACTTTAGATGTTCTGAGGATATAGCACTGGGATATTCTTTTAAGAGGCCCGAACAAATGATAAGTTGTTTCCAATATTTATCCATGCAATACACATTCCTCTCATGGACTCATTTATTGTTTCTCTGCAGGGAACTGGATGCCTTGACTAGGCAGCATACCTGTTTTAATCTACAGTCGTGTGCTACAACACTTAGCTCTCTCTCCAGACTGGTTCGTCCTCAGTTTATTTAAAACCTTTGATTTTGGATTTCATAGCTGGAGTAAATGTTCAGTATAATTGCTTTAAGCTTGACAAAAGGGTCAATGCAGGTTCAATCGCTTCCTCGAATGATCATAATGGATGAGATAGGGAAGCAGGTCAGTTGTCAATAAAGAGGCTTGCGTGATGAACTTTATTCATCTGTGGGCTATTATTTTCCTAAATGGTTAACATTTTCAATAGCTATTATTCGGTATGCCATTGCTGGTACATTTCTGTTATGGTACTCATACGTCCACAGAAAAATGGTGAAAGGTTTTCGCTTGAGAATTAATTTTCAACCTAAGCAAGTTTCTGCCTCCTCCTCCTTTTCTTTTTACCTCTTTCAATTTCGCGCTTCCTTCCTTTGTTGGCTTCACTCAATTCATACCTATCATTCTGAGCAGGTTAAGCTTTCTATGGAAGCTGCAAAACAGGCTGAGAGTGATGCCTCCAATGGCATATATGCTTCTGCCGCTGGTACTTTTTATCATATAAGATGGGGTGCTTTGCTGATAGGTTATTTCTGTTTGCATTCCTCATGCTACTGCTTGCTCTTCCTGCTTGCAGTTTCCTCAAGGCAATCAAGAGCTCTAGCCGAGGATGCCTTTTTTCATCCATCCATCATGTCTGTTAGCTATTACTCCTTCGAGCACTGCTTTGCTGTCTACTCGGTTGGTCATCTTGATCTCAGAAATCTGTTTTCTGACATTTTGTAGCCTTGCCTTATTATTATTGTCTAGCGGTTTTAAAGTGGAGAACGCATCAAGCTATTCTTGAAACAGAGCCCTATGTAGTTTTCCTTTAGGACCAAATTTCGTAGGACGCAGTTCTGGCTTGGACATCAACAAACTATTTATGAACTATTGCGGGGTCTGGGCAGGGCTTGAGAGGAGTCTTTGTTAAATCCACCCTTGAAAAGCACCATTCAGCATATTATATTTGCCGAAATTAATCCCTTTGAACATAATTTATTTCCTTTATTCTTGTGATGCAGCCTTTCTTCCTCCCGGTGTCCCTGCATGTTGTCCTCGCAGCTTTGAGAGAGTGGAAGAGATATCGGAAAGAAAACAAAAAGTACTTGACATGGAAAGCCCGGGTAGATGCATCATTGTAGTGGGGCATCTTCTCAGACCTAGGAAATCACCTCAGCTGGAGCGCGCAGTGCATATCCTGAAATTTTAGCTTCAGGGTTCAGGGACTTCGTTAGAAGAAATAGCTTCTATGACAATCGGCAGTTCGGAGGTGAGAACATAATGGTGAAACCACGATTTGTAGGACTTTCAGGAGCTCAGGCACAGTAGGCTTTTACCCTCGGCGACTGAAATTACTAGCCTTTGGAGGTTAAGGTTACCTTTTCATGTGAAGTGTTTTTGAAATGTGTGAGGGTTAATTGTCTTGTACGTCGATCCACCCTTTCAAATGCTTCTTTGATATACAAGCATTACGTTAGTCAAAGGAGATCAAGCTGTCT
The DNA here is from genome assembly GCA_019926035.1 of Melaleuca alternifolia. NCBI lineage: Eukaryota > Viridiplantae > Streptophyta > Magnoliopsida > Myrtales > Myrtaceae > Melaleuca > Melaleuca alternifolia. The sequence goes on along the minus strand of JAGKPW010000117.1, from coordinate 20,998 downwards.
CGTGCGAGACGTGATTACTTGATACGGGCTGCGTTCGTGCTTGTCCTTGACCCCTTCCATTTTTAGCTTGTACCAGGTAAGACTCTACTCTCAATAGCGGACACCAAGTCTTCGAAATTGCATGGATATCGTCGTTTACGTTATGCTTTTTGGGGGGCAAAATTTAAATAAGGCTTGTGGGTTGACATTGATTTGGAAGCCACCCAAGTAGTTTTCCCAGTTGAGTAAGGCAAGCGTATAAAAAACAACGGTATCCTCCAAGTCCAAACACGAGTTCACTGTAAGCGTATGTCAATCTTCCCGCAATCGCGCCTTCACGTTGCGGGCAAGAAAGAATGTTCATCCCATATGGCGGTCGATGGTGGCAAGGAGAGTGAGGGCTGGTGGATTGTAAATGTCACGAGAAGCAACGACAACTGAGCATTCAGGTACAGAAAAAATTAATATAAAGAAGCTGCACGCTCAGCCATCAACTCAAGCTACTCACTTCGAGATGCTAACGTGGGTGAATCAATTATACCTATACCTCGGTTCATCCTAATCGAATAGATTTAGAGTGACATTCGATCTTGATAACCAAGGAAGATCGCTTACTCTCCTAAATTAAAGTAGGCCCCCAATAGAACCGTCTCTTCTGAGAGATGTGCTGAAAAATCCCGCTCAACAGTCAAAAATAATGTTCAACGGGTCAGCTTTTAGCAAAAGAACATCGATGGACCCAAGTTGCTACAAAGGATATACATCTCCTGTCCAAGAATAAGCAAGATAGGACCCAAACAGATCATGGCTGCAGTTAGTTTCTAAACAAAAATAAATAAATCACCCCATACTTATAAATCTGAAATGCCAAGGCATTCGAAATACACATCCAACGCCTCCCCATGATGGATAGTTTCCAGTTTTCCACCTTTTCCCTTAAAACAGAATCTTTGCCCATCCACAATTGCAGAGCAACATTTCCAGCCTCCGATGACTGCAATCGCCTTTCTTAATCGAACCGTACAATAGCTAATGGACATAGCAAGAACAAAGCAGCAGGATAACCTTTACACCTGCAAAAATAAGCATCATTACATTAGATCAGAACACTCAACAACGGCATCCAGTTCTTTACACCTAATATGAAATAGAAACAGACATTTTTACCTCCCCTTCATCCTCTCAGCAAAGGATACTAGCCAAACACCCCACCAAAAGTAGAAAACGAAAAATAGAGAAGGAAAACATTTTAAAAACATTGTACAATAGCGGAAGGACAAACCAACCATCGCAAAGATGACGTTGCCAATAAGATCCTTGAAACAATAGCTCACCTTATCCTCAGACGCTAATCTTTAGACTCCAATGCCAAAAGGATCTTTTTCCTCGGACCCTGAAAAAAAAAAAAGGTCCAAAACCAACCGATTTAAGACACTGAGCAGAAAATATTCCAAGTAATTATTAAGTCTGACCAAAGATCATAAGACTACAAACAAAGAGTCTGCATAATCCAAAAAATCCAATATCCATCTATATAGGAAAACCTGAGTCAATCTGATCTCTTGAAGAATAGCATTTCCGATGTTGTTCTCAAGGCTTTTAATGTTATTTACTTGGATAGCACTGAAAGGTAGCGACACGAACTAATCCATAAAAGCTGAAAATTGCAATTTCCACTAATAAAAGTAGGTGCGATTTATAATAACATAGGATGAATTACACGATACACTGACAAAAGTAGGTCCTGGTTAGGATCACTACAGCGAGAAAACAAAAATGAAGGTAGAACCTTAAACCAAGAACTTATAAAGCACAGTAATAAGAAGCATAGACCTTTTCTTGTAAGGCTGATTCTACCAAAAAATCCCAAACTGGTATGACCACACCACATTTACCCCAAACTAATTTTTGAGTTACAAATCTCCTAAACTGATACGCCCGTGCCACATTTACCCCAAACTAATTCTTGTGTCACAAAAAACATCCAAAACCGGTACACCCAGGCCACATTGACCCATAATTTGACATATCCTTACCACGTTTACACAAGATTATGTTATATCTGGTGGGGGTTAAGGGCAACAATTCGAGGTGAATATGCTATAAGTATGCCACTTTGGGATTTTTTGTAATATAAAAGTTAGTATTGAAAAAATGTGATACAGGTCACCAGTTTGAGATACACGTAACACAAGTGTACCAGCTCGAGAGTTTTTTGTGACACAAAAATTAGTTTGGGTAAATGTTGCAAGAGTATACCAGTCTGGAATATTTATGGTATTAACCCTTTCTTATAAGTTTTGGTTCATATAACTTATGTTAGGTAAGAATACCGCTCATTACCTTAGAATTCATAGCACCAAGGACCAACTCAAATCCGAAGAAGATCAAATATTGCTACTAATTAACACATGCTTAGCTGATGGGCAATCCAGCGAAGAAGTATCTGTTGTAAGATTTATTAGAGAAATGGCCTTTTTCTTTTAAAGAACAAGCCAAATACTTTTATGGAATAACTCCTGAGTGCAAATCAGCAATGCTCTCTACAGATCATTCTACTGCATCAGGGAGAAGTGCAAGAGATGCAGAAATACCTCTAACGATTTACAGGTTATTAAAGTTTCTAGTTGGAAAAGATGTACTTGATGCTGCCAATGGACATGAAAGAGGTTCTCTGGAAGAGTTTAGAAGAGAAGTAACATCTACACTCATCAAGTTCAAAATAAAGAAAAATCTACTAGTCAAGGACTTCAAATTCCTTAGCTACCTTGTTTGCTAGAGATTATGAAGTGTTGTGATTTTAGTTCTGCTAAAAATGAGAGGTAACAACATTTAAATTCCTTGAGGAAACAAACTTTTTCACTCTGCCTAATTGGCCATTCAGTCCTCTATTCAGGAATTACTAAAGCTAAGGGCAGGGGAATTTACAAGTCAAGTCAAAGAGATGCAAATACAACTCAGACAATAAGGCCACCACAGTTATCACAAGTCCACTAAGACTTCGATCCCACAACAAAAAGAAAAAAGAAAAAAACTAAGGCTCCGATTGTTACGTACCATCGGAATTCCCAAAGCTTTGAGATCCTCATCACTCATATGTAAAAGAGCTGTCATATCCACCTGAAGAAGCAGATAGAACTCTCATATAGTAGAACGCCGAATTTAAGATCAATAGTATTTACGAGATAGAATCACCAGCATAAATGCTATAGACACGGTATTAACATACTTCTTCAGCTTGAAATGTAATGGAATATTTTTCAAGACCCAAAGACCGCAAGAAGCCATCCACGCCAACCTGCAGTGAGACAAAATAAAAATCTCTATGTAACTGCAACTTAGATGAGAAAGCATATAAAGCTACAACAATGCTTCCCTAATTTCTTAAATCACCATTACAATCAACTACATGTCAAGAAAACTGAATCTCCAACTTCCTGATGATGACAACAAAGGGAAAGAGAAATGTTCTATCCAATACTAATACAAATGATAATCATCCCAAGTCAAGATCAGACCAAATAAATAGAGCAGAAAAGTAACAATGATGCTGTATGTAGCATAATCTCTGCAACTTCATGTCAATATTCTAAGAACATAAGAATATGCACAGTCCCTCCAACTTATGATCATGCAGCGTGATAAGCAGATTAAATTGCCCTGACACATAAGGCAAGGCGGTTGCTCCTTACAGCCCATTTAATACTAAGCATTAGATACTCCAAGGAACTATAAAAGATACCTTCTGTTTCTTGTTTGGAGCTAAGTTTACTACTTTTTGAGTCTCTGGCATAGAAGCTTCAACTACAACACTTCTCCTGGTAGGTTTAGATGCCTCTGGTGCCAATTTTGGTTTGGCTGTGTTATTACTTGTTGGTTGAGCACTTATTACACCAGAAAGCTTTTCGCGAAGATCTCGCACTCCAGTTGAAGTCCCCTTTGCACCTTGAGATGCCGGCTGTAGGCCCTTCCTCTGGAGCTTCAGACGCAGATCACGGCCCTCGACCCTGCGATCTTCACATGCAAGTGCCGTAAAGTCAAACTCTTAAGAGGACCATTTATAAATAGAATAAGAGTAGAGAGACATTTATCCAGACTGATATGATCTTCTACCATACTTGAAATCTGAGGTTCATCATTCTGGTAAAGATCATGTTCCCACTTATCATCTTGCCTCTGCCTGCAGAAACAAGGCAGCAATTCAATCCACAAATATTCCTTCCAATAAAGTAGGACATCTGAACCAGTATAAATGAACACTAAAAAAAGTAAACCAAACGATTGTGATCCACGCCACAAAATTACTGCTCTCAAAATTCAACTTAAAAATTCCTGTAAGTAGACAAAAAAAGCTAGAAGCATTCATTCAACAATATTCTCCTTTACGAGTTCCAAAAAAGGAACTTCTGAACCAATTTCTGTCTTTTCTTCTTCAACAAGTACAAGAGCTACTATTGCAAAAGGGCATTAGGGGGCCACCACCGTGTAACAGCATTCACACCATATCAAGCGATATACGTATATTGTTCCCAAAACTATAGCCATCCATGTGATAAGAAAACATGTGTCATAGCAAAGATGGCTTCAGCCATGTGCAGCAAGAGAAAAAGACCTCAAGATCATGTTATTTTAACTGTCCATTCATGAGCTCTGCACAAATGAAAATATATTAGAGGCCATATAGAAGGGCAATCCCGACTGCTCTAGCACTTGTAGCTCAAAGCAGAAAATCCTCTTTCTCTGATTGAGCTCAGCCACTCTTGATCAATCACTTCCAAGCTGAGACTCAGCCACTATAAACTAAGGAAAAGCTAGAAAAGAATGCTAGTAGATTTGATTAATAAAGCTCAACTAATTCCCATTATTTCCCCAGCAAGTCATGTACAGGCCTATCCTTTGTATTAACAACTACAAGGAAAAATGGCATATTTATCTTCAGATGCAATTTTTCTTCTTCGGAAGCATTCAATAATCAACAGGATTTTAATAGCGCGTAAACTAATGAGCAAAAATGTACAGAGCCGGAATCGCCAGCGCAATTACAGTCATCTAATGAGCAACAGAAAGTATCGGTGCTGCCTAGCATCTATCAACTCCCATAGTAATCATGGACGACCGCCTGAAAAAATTACGACATCGCAGGCAGCTACGCCATTCCTCAAGGCATCACCAGACAAACAGGGACAAACGCAGAAGACAAAACCGTCTGCGGAGCACAACACACAGTAGGACGATCGAGGCGGAGAACCTTACCTTTTGCCGGTGATCTGACGCCGCCTGGAGGAGTCGGCGTAGGAGTTGCCGTTGAGCCGCTCTTTGACGGACCTCTTGCCCTCGGCCTCCACCCGATCGGCGTACATTATCCTCTCTGCCGAGCAAGCTGACTCTGGGACTCGAAATTGCGGCACCGACTCTAACCCTAATTAGGAAGGCGAAGAATCGCTTCCGCCGGAACTCGAAGAGAGGAGGAGGAGTACGGGGAAGACGGAAGATGCTCGCGAGCGTTTGGTCTTTCGATTTGCCTTTTTGAATCCGACGAGGTCAGAGAGAGTCGGGATATTTTGGGTTTTAAGTGATAGATAGATAATATCTTATATTATTACTATTATGGGCATTCTTAATTAGCAGGAAAAAAAGAAGGAAATTAAATTGAAAAAAAAAACAGTAATATGGAATTTCTTTTTCAGACGTGTCCGCAGGTTGTAGGATGGATTAAATATTTGCCCCGCCTTAAAATTTACTTGTGCTATTAATTAAGGCGATTTTTTTTAAAATTTCACATAATTAGATAATTAAATACTGACACGTATGATATAACAAAAAACGTATGAAATATAAGAACCATACATGTTCATATCACCGAATTTAACTTGAGAAAATAACCATAAAAGTGTTATGCTTGTACGACGCTCATTTTAACGTCAAAACTTTTTATAGCAATTAATAACATTTTTGTTAAAAAAAGACCAATATATGCAATTGCAAATTTAAGTATGATGTTAACTTAAAACAAATGGCCCAATCAGACTGTAAAGAGCTGCGTCGTACTTAAATTCCATGACGGGATTAATTTTTTTGTCGGTTGGAAATCAATTTTTTTTATTTTTCTTTTTGTATATGCAGAGGATTACATTTAAAGAAGAAGAAGAGGATGATGACAATGAGGTGTTGAACGTTGATAAAGATGAGGAAGGCAGTGAAGAACTAGACGTAGAGGTTGATAACAAGGAAGAAGAAGAAGATGATGATGATGAATTTTTAAGAGCTAAACGAGGATGTGCTGCACTGGTTTGTCCCAGATTAATGAATTTGGGGATAAATTCTTTAAATTTGTTTGTTTCTTCAAACCATAATCCATCTCCATCGAACCTATTCAAAGTTGCAGCCGCTGAGGAAGCTGGAGTCAGAGCGGATAGTGTTAGAATCGGGGCTTGATCTCGCAGGTCTGCTGCCAGCACTGGAAGCAGGTGAAGGAAAACAGGATAAAGAAGGAAATCTGGGAGGACAAGCGATGGAGTTCCTAGAAGCAACTTAGCATGGTGGATTGATCCACAGTCGGTGAGGGGGAATGTCGAAGAAAAAGACGCACCGACTCTCTTGTCCAGATTCTTTTGAGCTACCACTTGTAGAAGAGTTCCAAGAAGCAACTTAGCATCGTGGTGGCGATAGGGAGGGTTGCTGAAAAAGATGCACCACCTCTCTTCTTCAAGAATTCTAAACCCTTTCAAGTTACTATGAACATAGCTGGATATTTGCCTAGTTTAATATTTCATGGAGAGCGTAGAATTGCGTCGATTTATTACTTTTTGGCAATATCTAGAAAATCTAAGAGTATGTTTCCCCTAGAAATATCTAGGATAAAATAGGGAAATATTGCCTCTTGAAGTATTTAGAAGGCAGAGCACCTCCTTGCCAACCTTTAAATAGCTAAGCTCTCATTTAAGCAAGTGAGCTTGGCTCCCTCTCATAAGTGAGTGTGTGAAAGTGTGCTTGGCACCTAAGTGAATATGAGAAGTTCTCCAAGTTTGTTTTTCAAGGAAGTTTTGTGTCTCTCTCAACACCTGGTCTGAGAGTCATGCTCCTGCACTCAACAGTAACATCGGAGATCAACTTTGTGACCACCAAGTTGCCAGAATTCTGTTAGCCTACCGAATCGAGTTACACCGAATCGAGCTCCCTTTGCCACCTTTCATTGTTCTCGACATGCCATCCGAGTAGATTGTGGGCTTTTCCGTGCTGGTCGTCGCGAAATGCTACCATTTGCAAGCCAAACATATGTTAGATTGTCAGGATAATTGCTGTACTACATTACAAGATACCCACCGTCGGAGCATTTGTTGAAGAAACCAACCATGTAATGTCCATCTGCCGAGGTGAGGTGGCCGTCTTGGGTCAGTCCTTGGCCGGGCTGCATGATGTCTGTCCGTGCATGATACGAGCACATGAACGGGAATGATGACGATCTTACCACAGGAACAGATTACCGTATTTCGGTAGCCAGTGTCAGAAATATTCAAATTTGCTTCTGTTGGTTGAGTTCGCAATCGAGCTATGTATGGGGACTCCTGTTTTTTTCATCTTGGTTTGATTAGGTCACATTCAGAGGAGACACAGAGAAGAATATCCACCGATTTACTTTTTGAAATGTCCTGGCGACCGTTTGCTTTGGCTCTCAGGCACACCATTATCGAATCCCACTTGGACCACATTCCATCCGCAGCAAATCATGCCAGAAGATGTTGCTCCTCGAGATTGCCATGACTCGTGAACTCAATAGGATTCTGCATGAATTTCTGGTGTTGCTTCTCCCGGTGCCCCATAATTTCGTTAAAGTCACGGTTGTTGCCCCTGAGGTGCTCCCGCCATTCATTGTTGCGGGCATCAAGTCCCGCCGTCAGCTGCGGCAAGCACCCACTAACGCTTATCTTGATTGAATCTTCTACTTTTGAAAGTTCTGAATATTTCAGCAATCAATTGCGACATGCAAGTCACATTAAGAGTAATGGATAACTTAGTACAAGCATAACCAGTAATTCCCGTTCTGCTTTTGTCTATACATGTTCGACTTCAGGCCATGGTCGGCAGCTTCTGAGAGACCAAGAACATAATCAGACAACCGTTTCTTATTCCAAGTTAGATATGTGCAAATAAAAATGGTATACTGGAATTGAGTAGGAGACAGCATAGAGGGGAAGTTAGAGTAATGTAAACTCCTAGTGAAGAAGTACTTGGACAAAGGCCAAACATTTTCAATCTATACATAGAATCTTCACATATACAAGACAGCTTCTCCAGCCAATAAATTTAATCCCAATGAGTTACATTCACTTTCCAAGAAGTCCGAAGAAGGGATTGCTTAATGCCGACTTCAACTGAGTCCCAGCTAGATTGAGCACCCCCAAGTCGACCTTGTCGTGTGGAAGAAACAAGAACTTGCCGCCATCGATTTTCTCAAATCCACAAAGCTCGAGAAACTCGACGCCTCCTTCGAGACTCCCAACTCTACTCTGTTCAATATTCAGGACACGTGATAATGAATACCTAGATCAACCAATGAAAATTTAGAAATATGGCTCAAACCATTTTTTGTCTAAAAATTAAGCATATGTTACACAAATCCTAGAGATAATAAGTCTATATTTCAAGAGATGTTACCTGGAACGCGGGATTACTTAGGCGGATCCTCCTGAACTTTTCGTTGTCAGGGTTCTTCACGACGTTGCCCACATATATCAGGAGTGTTTGAAAAGCCCTTTTAACTCTGGCATCTTCATCCTAGACAACCGTCCAGAGACGTAATTAAGAAACTTGGAAAAAAGAAAGAGTCGGGCCCATCTTTTCCAGGATCAATACATTAAGTTTTTGGAGTTGTCTTAGGGTATAGAATAATACTGGGAATAGCACATACATGAATGAAATCAATCACTCCCAATACATTAAGTGAGTGGGGATATGCATGAAGTACACAGCAAAGAGAGGATAAACTTGAACCAAAAAGAAAAGAAGAGCAGGATTAAGTGCCTCGGATGATCTATCTACCTAAAGAAGCAAAATTGAGCTCGCTCACCATCAAGATAGTTTTTTTTTTTAAAAATCACTACAAGCCAATGACCTATGAAGTACTTAACGCCAAAATATATATCACCGGTTCTTTGATATGAGAATTCCAACAGGAAATGAAAATAACTGTATCTGTTCTATTTTGGGAGTACATGCATTGCTGGTAGGCATAATGATCCAAAGAAAAAGATGGGCTCTCAATTATCTGATCTAACCATGTGCTTCTTAATGAAGAGGTAAAATCTATTTTTAGATTGAGCAAACGGTGTCTCTAATCAGCATGATATAAGGGTGATATGAGAAGTGATTCAATGTGATCTGATATGATTTTTATCTGCAAGCTGTGTCAAATTGTGAATGCTTAAATAGTATTGGATCTTCATATCACCAGTGCTCATGATCGATGGATGAATCTACCTTATGATTGCGCTTCAAAGACCTCAAACAATCTCTCATCTGATCAGCCTTGTTAACAGAATAAACACCTGGAGTCTGCATATTAACAAGAGAGAAAAGGCATCAGCTAAATTTATGCATTCTTGGAAAAATATTGAACAGATTCGTTCTTCGTATAGGCAGTTGACAAGACCAATCATAGTACTCAAAATATGCCCCAACATGGTTTTCTCGTATGTTAAGTAAAGTCCATTTACCCTTCTATTCGCCTGAAATAGTACATACCCTTCTATTCTCTTCAAGAGGCGGCGAAGGTTTTAATGCAGCGGGGGTTTCCGCCGGCATTCCCCGATTCCGCCTTCTTTCCAACTGTAAAGAAATGCAAAATAAAGCTTTGATATCTGGTATGATGTAGAAATTAATCCCTCCCACGTAAAGACAAAGTCCCAACAGGTCTCCATCATCATTGGATCATATCCGCACACGAGTAGAGCCACTAACAAAGGGAATGATCAGGGCAATCTCTGTAAAAGCGGCAGCATCATGCTGCCCCCATTTCCTCCAGTTCCTCAACACAGACTCATTGTCTGTGTACGAAAAGGTCATCAATTTTTTACTCGACCGCTAATTGAAATGTAATTTACTTGATGAACTCTCCATGTTTTTCGCATAGACACAAGTGTGATTAGGGAAAGGGTTTGTAAATGCAAGAAATAATAGAGAAAATCGTAGTTCCATTATGATATGACATTGCGAGACCATTCAGAAGAATGCATTTTGATCTAGAACACATCCGGGAAACGTTTTAATCATATGGTCCATTGACATTCCAAGAGCAAACAAGTTGTGAAGTCTCAAAGGCAATGAGACAAGTACCTTATCATTCTGCAGTTTCTGAAGAATTCTCTCCCTAGCTCTTCGCTCTTCTTCTTTTTCTGCTTTTTTCGCAGCCAAATAACTGAAACAACAGTTTCAAGCATATTGTTTGAAAATCACATTAACTTAGGCTCACAGGATTACAACTTGTCATGATGAGTGGATCAAACCGCTTTCTTTCATTTTCTTCAAGTGCTCTTTTTGCTTCAAGAAGTTCCTTACCTGCTCGAATCCTTTCCTGCGACAAAGTTACAACTAAATTAAAAAATGCAGATTGAACTGTCATACTAAAATCTGATGCAGTCAATGTAATTTGCCATGAACATGAAAGCAGAATTGCCAGATATCTGCTCCAATAACAGAGGCGTCATTTCCTCTTTAAGTTCCAAGACAACACGAAGCACTGCTAAATCATCTGACAGAGGAATTTAACATAATGTACCAATTCTAAGAGTTGCAAACACATTTATGCACCCTGGCCATGAATGTTATCAGTGACCAGATTAGTTGCTAACCTTTACACAATGTTTGGGAATTCTAGGGAGAGAGAGAATGGAATGAAAATGCGACATATATTAAATTTTCCCTGCACAATCTTCTCCCAAAAACTTTAAATTCTCCTCAACTTTCCACCTAAATTTAAATTCTCCCATTTTCCTTACTATCCCACATATTGCCTTAAAGCTCTTTCAAGAACTTAAGTTGAGCTAGAATTATCGCAATAAAGGATATGAAACTCATCATTTCATAATGAATGGGCAAAGAAGGTGATGGGCATGAAATTTCTCTACTTGATCAGGATAGAATCAGAAGACAATTAATCGCAGTCACTCATATCTCCTAAAGGACAACTCTTGCATATATAGGTGTCTTTGTTGTCATGTAGTTGTCGCCATTTGTTATTTCAATCAAGCCACGCTAGTGTGGCAGAACCTTTTCCTTTTCTCTTTGAGGGTTCTTGTTTTCCTTCTTCTCCTCTGCTTGATCTCTGAAAGCAAGTAAAACCCCATCATCAGGGAAAGGGGATAAAATTGGAGATTTAAGCAAGATCTACTTCATCAGTGGACCAGAGGACAGAAAAGAAACCAAATTAACAAATGGAGATGAAAATTTGAAATTTTGAACTGTAGAAAGTGAAATGGTGGAGGCCTTAAATCATACCGTAATTCTTGTGTGCTCATTGTCATTTCTTCAGTCACAAAAGTTGTTTCAGGAGCTTCAATGTCAAGGTCGATTGACACCTAAATATCAATAAACAAAATGTTCCATAAACATAAGATAAATGAAAACTCAAGCAGGCCTCATGAGTTCACAAACACATGGACATGTCAAATGCATTTATGCATTGATGCGGTTATTTTTAATCTTGGCGCTGAAGGGCCTCTCCATAAGCAGTGCACGACAATATCTAAAACATCTTCTACTTCAAAACTGAAAAACAGTTGAGAACTCCATAGTACATTGAACATCAACCAAAGTTGACACCTTTTTGACTGAAGAACTGGCTATAGAAGCAAAGTAAAAATGATCAAAATTCAATATGCACACAACAACAGAACATGTTGACTGTCATTCATATAGTCACCTACATGCTTGTCTAATCTTCTTGGCATAAAAATGATGAAGCAGGTGAAGAATCTCTCATCCAAGGAAACCTCAAGTTGTATATTCTCCAAGAGAAGACAAAAGTAAACAACAATATGCCTCAGCAGTCAAAATTCTCATGTTGCTTCCCCCACGTGAAGCACCAAAAGTGAGATGAGGTAGCTCCAATTTAAGTTATTATGCTTCAACAGAGAACAGTACCCTGGGCATCTGATTGAGATCTGGGTCTTTTTGATGGTCGACAATCCAATCTATAGCAGCTTCAGTGCTGGAATTACCTGAAAAGAATGGGAAAAAAATGCAAAGTTTCATATTGGCCTCATACATATGTAATCTCCATCCTTCAATTATTGGCTTAAAACTTTCTCTAAAAACTTCTTTCTTTGAAAATCCAGGGGCATGAGCGCAGATGTTGGCTGCCTGGAAGGCCATGGAACACCCTGCAACCCCTTGAACCGGTTAAGATTAGACCCTTGGTCAGTGCAGGTGGCCCTATATTAGAGCAATTTACATGCAGCTTAGGCGATCTTCAGTTCCGGAGCTGGTAAAACTCTAGTACCTCAACTGATTGCACCGACCCAGGGGATTACTTTCTTTCAAATCTTAACACATACATTTTCAGAAACATCCAACTAAATGCTCACAAAACTTCACATTTGTGTGCACAATATGCGCAGAATCACCTGAAAAATGAAGTGCCCTAGTTGCTTGTGCCAAAGAGAATCCCATAGTTTCAAGTTCCTCGAGCAGTTTCTGGTTTACTACTGGAACAGCCATTGCTACACTAGAAAAAGGAGAATCGTAATGTAAAGAACTCATCTGCAAAACCAAGTACTTAGAGTCGCCTGCCATTTAGTGTGTTTAGTTGGTGGAATCACGTCTCGACTTCAACACAATATCGAGCATTATGTACATCATTCAAAAGAAAAAAGAAAGTAAATGATGCATACCTCATGCAGCTACACGATTTTCTGGTGCATAAGCTAGAACAATCTGTATACTCCAATCAACTACAAAGAAATGGCCTTTTCCGTTATCTAAGTTTTGCATCGACTTGTTCTTTTGGATCAGTTTTCGTGTATCATACTAATTCCACCTTCACAGTCCAATTAAAGGCATACCATGCGCACCACGGCTAAGGGACTATCAAGGGATTTACTTTATCTCGACCTGACCCAGAAGGGTTACATTGAGAGCAAAACGAGACTGAAGCGAAGTATTGTTCGCATTACCAACCCGTTTTGATACGTGAATCGTAATCCTTCTTAAAATACTAACTTAAACAACAGCGTAAGAATGACACTGAAATCAACTCTGACCCTTTTTCTAAAAGTAGAACTCTGTTCATCTTTTGGCACCTTAGCTAGACATATAGACAGACAGAATCACCGGTTGAGGCATCATACTTGCGGGTCAACAAAATAATAAGAAGCATTTCTGAAACGGGAGATAAACCATAGAACAAAAAAATAAGAAACTTACACTTCTCTTGACTCCTGAATACTGCAACAAGAAGTTGAAGACAGAGATATGTGCAGGGGCTCCCTGAACCTGCAAAGCCCAGTATAAATATGGGGTTTGGCCGAAGAAACTCGAGAGAATGCCCTGATGGTGAAGCTATTTAGCAGTGGGAAGAAGCGCCATTCCAAGATTCTCTGCGAATTCTAGTCTAATCGTTGCGAATTCTAGTCTAATCGTTAATTCGATTCTTTCTCCTTTTAGCAATGTGTTGTATGGTCTCATTCTCATGGATTCTTTGCGGGGCAGTTGATGTCTGTTGGTTGCGCAAGCAAAGTATCTCCCTTTCGCGCCTTCCGGGACAAAGGTCCTCTCTCGATTTAACACAAGTTAGATTCAAGTTTGAGTTGTTTGAGGGAAATGGATCCCCTGCCTTTGAGTACCCCACCAAATTTGAGCTTCAGCTTGGAAAAATGTCAGACTCGAGCATCTTTTGAGCCTAATTGTGTGATTATATTTTGTATATATATATATACATATATATATATATATGCACATAATATCATTTAATTTTAACGAGAATATTTATTCATAATTCTAGCTCGACCACCAGCTTGAGTTCCAGTTATTCATGCTTCACCCAGAAACTTTATAGACCGTAGAGTAAAGCTTGAGCTTTACAAAATTAATTGAGATGAAGGTCAAGCCACATAATATTATTTGAGTTGAGCTTGAGTCAACTATCAAGCCTTGAATATTTGAGGGTTCGTGGAGTTCGAGGATGAATTGCTTTGATTCGTTCATATGGCACTAGAGCGAACAAAGCGATGGTAGAGCCAATTGGAACTAAGACCCGAGTAATGCACAAATTGTACGAAAAATTATCTATGAAATTGATAGACTAATCAATGTGGCAAAGTATGAGTGTGCATTTAAGATTTTAAACACGTGGGTCATTTTCGAGGTTCAATTAATGAGTCTACTACAGTCACTATTTAAACATTCACCTTGTAAATCAATAGCATGCGTGGCATTATCTAAGAACTCGTCAAAAAAATCCCTCCTCACTGGAATCAGATTCGATCCCAGTCCGCCAGTTACCGACATAATCAAAACTTCATAGGCTCGCAAACTTACATCACGTTAACCCGTTCGGTTCCTGTAAGTCAAAAGGAGAAGGTAAAGAGCTATAGGACGGGAGATTATATAAGAGAGAGACAGAGAACGACAGCTTATTTTCAAGTAACGCAAAATTGATCATCCTTCTCAATCTTATAGGAGTGGCGATCGGCTAAACTGACCAATATCCAGAAAGCTCATCGCTTCTAGTTAGAAGATGTCGAGAATCTCCAAGATGAACTTGTTGCAGAGAGGGCAGTTGCCCCGGGCAACCATGAGCTCCCTCGAGCACATCTTGCAAAATGTGTGCCCACAGGGTATGAATGCAGACCCTTTGTGCCTCACCATGCACACACAGCAACTGTACTCTCCACCTTCCTCTCCATTCTTCTCTTCTTCCACCACCTCCTCCCCTTCGTCATCTTCCTCATCACCCACCACATACCTTGATCCCACGAACCCCATCTGCCTGTCTGTCTCCTCCAGCAAGTCCATTAGTGACATCCTCTTTGGCTGTGCAGCTTCCAAACTCTCTGTCCCCTCCCCGTCACTGCTTTCCTCCTCTCCGTCTGCCACAGCGGCGGCGGCGGCATCCGCCGCCTCCTGGGATGCCGCAGCCTCTCTTGCGGACAGCTGCCTTTCCTCCTGCAGTGCCAGCCCAGAGCCTCGCCGCGATCGGCGACCCAATTCGTCTCCATAAATTGCTGCACTGTCTTCACCATTGGTGTCCTCTCTCCTGACCAATGAGCTCTCGGACCGAGACAGCAATCGAGCCGACTCGGACCTTGACCACGGTGATGACCCAAGCCTCGTGGAATTGTGGCGCGAGATCTGTGGCCGGAGAGGCTTAACCTGCACGTTACCTGCCAGATCCTGCGGCTCAGTCAAGTCCGGCGGAGCGGCCGGGCCCAACGAGTTGAATCGACTAGAGGTCCGGCGCATCATCATCGACCGGGAGCAGCTCTGGCTCGAATAATCATAAACCCCTTCATGATCACTGCTGTGCATCTCCTCCGCTGCTGGGGATTCCCTGTGAATCTCCCGAGTCGGCTCGTCATCCAATTCTGCGACAATCTTCGACGAGTGGAACCTAGTTAAACTTTGCCTTGACATCTGTGACCTCGAATTAGTAATCAATATGTCTGATGTGGGAGTGTGAACCGTTGATGTCCAAGCCTGGCTATCGCGCCTGCGTCGTAGCCTTTCCTTGAAAGATCTCCAGCTCTTCTTGTCCTTCTGGCCAACGAGGTCCTTGAAGGAGCCTCCGTCAGGGTCGTCGCGGATTACGTCGAGGAGAGTCCGGGTTATCTGAGCCACCGTGGGCGATGGACCAAGTTTCTTGTCAGTGCCTAGAACGTCGTCCAGTGTCAATCCAGCTAGGTCTCGCCGTCCGCTTCCGAGGAAACTTCCCCCGCCTTCTTCCTTGCCTCTGATAGAATTTCGACGGTTCAATGAACCGTCGATCAATGACATTTGGCGATCGCCTGAAGGGGCAAACCACACATCATGACGCATGCATTTCCCAATCGCACCTTCAACACAGAACCGAAATTTACGACGCAAAAGATTCCTAACCAGTGATAACCCTTGTTTTGTTCAGAAGGCTCCCCGGAAGCGAAGAATGGAGGATTTTCTCGGGAAAATGCGATCGCCAACGCGAATTAACAACAAATGCCTCGCAAGTTGTCCACTTCAACGAAATCGTGCTTCAAATGTTCAAAAACCCTTCGGTTCCCACTCCCAAGCCTCGTGTTCCGAATTTTCCCGCGAAAATCTTCTATCCTTCACGTCGCGAACAGATTTCAGAAACATCACCAAATGAAGGAGAGAAAACAACAACATGCAGCGATTTTGTTCTTTATGAGCACCTCAAACGATCGAGATCGGAGTCAAGCATTCCGATGGCGGAAAAAAAATAATAAAAGAAGTATTATGATCGAGCATTCAAAATGTCCATTGAAGCGCGCGAAACGTTTCTCGCGTGAGACCTGCGACGACGACCGGAGACACTTGCAAATCTGCGAGCAGCCAAAAGGACCTCGCATCGTCACCATCCGCAAGAGATTAAACGAAACAGACAAACTCATGTCGAGGTATCAAGATCGAATCGAGATCACGTAAAACGCGCGCCGAGATGCGAAGAGGGGACGTACCCGTCGGGAGCTGTCGGGGCTGTCCGCTTCGGATTCCCGCTCGTTCCTCTCCCCCCTTTCCTCGAAATCGGGTTGTCTGCGTCGTGCATGAGGTGTTGCAGAGTGAAAGAGAGGGAGAGAAGGAAGAAGAAGAAGAGGAAGAAGAGGGAAATGGGTGGGGACGGGACGGAGGAGAGCGAGTCTCACGGGCGGAGACTCCGGCCATTCCTAGTTTTGCGGCGCGCTCTTGCCTCTCTTTTTATTTTGTTTTTCCCCTTAATCGCTGCGACTAGCGACCCAAATTGGCGATGCTTAAGTAAAAAGCTGGGATGGGGGAAATCAATGTTGGCCGTCGATCAGAGGGATGATGATGTGGACTATGATGCAAAATTGATAATTTTCGGAAGAATCGAATATTACCTCCATTTGCGATATTTACATATAGTCCAAAAAATTTCGATAATAAATCGCACGGATTATAACACAAGAATTCTTAATTATCTCGTCTTTGAATTTTTAATTTAATTTATTTTTTTCGGTTTGTGTAATGTTAGCCCTTACATCCGATGCCCAGATAGAAATGCTAATGCCGCGATTGAATACCGGCACTTAAAGTTTGAATTCGCACCTTATCTTCGACTCGTAACCTTCGAGACCGCCTCCCAGCCATCGAAACCCACCAATACCGTGGTCTACACCCGGTGAAATCCATCAATGCTGGTAACACAACCCTTGACAAACAAGCTCCGAGACGAGGTCGATTTGGGGGCAAAATTTGAGACAAATGGGCCTTCAACAAGAGAGAGACGACTCATTCGAAGTTCACAATACTGACGGAAATTGGCCTCCTCTTGACCCAGTACTTTAGGCTTCAAAACGACCTCGTTTTGGCTATCCATTTTATTCTACTACTATCCACGTGACCACTAAGTTAACTCATTTCATCTTCCTTCTTTCAACGAAATTGGGACTGTGTATCTGAAACTTCTAGCAATATACAAAAAAAAAAAATTAATAGATATGTCATTATTAACTTCTAGTTTGAGATTTTTAGTGATATTAGTCTTTAAAAAAAGGAGAAGAAGGAAAAGCTACAAGACAATCAGATTTGGAGGATGATGTGTAAAGTGACCACGAAAGCAGCTTAGCTAGATTTCTGATTCTTTCCTTCTTCTTCTTTTTAATTATTATGGGAAACAGCTGTCATTTTTAGTATGTGCATCGTGCATAGTTCATCAAATTTTACCAAATTCGCACTCTCTCAAATTGACAAAATCAATCCAGTTCTCCACTTATGAAAATAAACCAGCGATTTGCCAGTTGGGCCTTTGTGAGGATCCTCATCTGTCTCATTTTGCAGAATCAATAGGGTCACCAACTTTCGAATAATTCCGAATTCAAAGATGGCAAGTGTTGAGCATGCTCGTGTATAAGAGGGAGCCCACGGTCCGGTGGCAAACAAGTGCCATCGACCCTCTTTATAGTTCTATTGAGATTAAGATAGCCGTCGGAGAGGGTGTTCAGTATGGCTTGCTCGTCGTCGCTCCGGTCTTCGTTGCTCTTCTTTCTAGTCGCTTCAATGTGCTTCTTTGAAGTATCAATGGTGAGTTTTGTCCATAGACTGAGAACTATGAGATCGCTCCTTTCTTCTCATGATAATGGGGAAAATGGTCATCTGCCAGGGGTCATATGACTCTTTTTACCTCCACAGATCGGATCGCTATATTTTAGCTAAACCCCCTATTTAATGGGGAAGCCCCTGACTCCCCTATCGAAGGTTAGGGGATTCAGATCCAGATAATGGAGGGAATCGTTCATTCAATCTCTTTTTTTTTCTCGTTTTTGAAATAAAGACTATTGGACAATTAATTAATTGTTTGTGACTTGTTTTTTTCCTTTTGTCAAGCGAATATAGGCCCCGTTTGGTTCAGCATTCCGAATGGGCTTTGGGGCTCTAAAGGCCTTTAGTCAAATGCAAAGCTGTTTGGCTCAGCATTTTGGACAACTTTGAGCAGATGCAATTGCATCCCCAAATGGCTCTAAGGGCCTTTAGGCCAAAGCAGCTCCCAAGGAGCATTCCGAAATTGCATTTTCGGCATACAAGTTGGGGGTTTAATGAAAATGACCCATCCTGACCATTTTGACCTCATTTTTTTATCAATATTCCACTTTCACCCTTGGCGAAACCCTAAAGGCCCTTTTTTCCTCTTTCTTCTCCTCTACACTCTCTGCGCAGCTCCTTCTCCTCCGCCTCCCTCTCCCTCTCGACGCTTCTCGGTTCCTCTCTCCCTCGCACACAGCTCGCCGCCCCCAGCTCGGCTGCTCCTCCTCCTGCTTTCCCTCCTCCCTCGGTCGTCCCAGCTCTTTGTCTCGGTTGCTCCGCCTCCCTTTCCCTCTCGCCTCCATCTCCCTCTCGGTCGTCCCCTGCACAGCCGAGTCTCGGTCGTCCGTCCCTCTCCCTCTCGCCCGTCCTTTGCTCCGTCGAGTCTCGGTCGTTCCTCTCTGTCCCTCTCGGTCGTCCCCTGCTCCGCCTCCCTCTCGCCTCCATCTCGCGTTGACTGCGCGGGCGGCTAGGGTTTCTCGCGCGTACAGGAGGAAGGAGGAAGAAGATGATGGAGGCGGGCTGGGCTGCTCACATGGCTGGAGGGAGATGGGCCGAGCCAAGCCCACGCGCAAAGAAGAGGGAAAATGGAAAAAAAAAGAAATTTCCAATACTTTTCTTTAATAAAAATTTTCCAAAAATATTAAAAAATAATCATATATAGAAGGTGACTACATGAAAATAAAATTGAAGGACTCGTATTTATTATAATGAAATGAATTTTTTCTTTAATTAAAAAGATATTAATTAATGTGAATTTTTTATTTATAAATTTGTTAATATGTCTCTTTTGCATTATTTAAAATGTGAAAATAATATTTTCTCTTCAATTCCAAACAAATTAAAATTTTAAAAAAAATTAAAATTAGTTACAACAAAGCACTTTCCAAATATATGTTTACCAAACAGCATTTCCTCAAAGTTGCATCTCAAGGCAGTTTTCAGTTATAATTTACCAAACGGTATTTGCATTTCACCAAACCCCTTTAAGCTAAAGGCGTTTGCATTTTCCCAATGGCTTTACCCCAAAGCCGAACCAAACTCACCCATAGGCCCCGTTTGGTTCAGCATTCCGAATGGGCTTTGGGGCTCTAAAGGCCTTTAGTCAAATGCAAAGCTGTTTGGCTCAGCATTTTGGACAACTTTGAGCAGATGCAATTGCATCCCCAAAGGGCCCCAAGGGCCTTTAGGCCAAAGCAGCTCCCAAGGAGCATTCCGAAATTGCATTTTCGGCATACAAGTTGGGGTTTAATGAAAATGACCCATTCTGACCATTTTGACCTCATTTTTTATCAATATTCCACTTTCACCCTTGGCGAAACCCTAAAGGCCCTTTTTTCCTCTTTCTTCTCCTCTACACTCTCTGCGCAGCTCCTTCTCCTCCGCCTCCCTTTCCCTCTCGACGCTTCTCGGTTCCTCTCTCCCTCGCACACAGCTCGCCGCCCCTAGCTCGGCTGCTCCTCCTCCTGCTTTCCCTCCTCCCTCGGTCGTCCCAGCTCTTTTGTCTCGGTTGCTCCGCCTCCCTTTCCCTCTCGCCTCCATCTCCCTCTCGGTCGTCCCCTGCACAGCCGAGTCTCGTTCGTCCGTCCCTCTCCCTCTCGCCCATCCTTTGCTCCGTCGAGTCTCGGTCGTTCCTCTCTGTCCCTCTCGGTCGTCCCCTGCTCCGCCTCCATCTCGCGTTGACTACGCGGGCAGCTAGGGTTTCTCGCGCGTACAGGAGGAAGGAGGAAGAAGATGATGGAGGCGGGCTGGGCTGCTCACATGGCTGGAGGGAGATGGGCCGAGCCAAGCCCACGCGTAAAGAAGAGTGAAAATGGAAAAAAAAGAAAAGAAATTTCCAATACTTTTCTTTAATAAAAAATTTCCAAAAATATTAAAAAATAATCATATATAGAAGGTGACTACATGGAAATAAAATTGAAGGACTCGTATTTATTATAATAAAATGATTTTTTTAATTAAAAAGATATTAATTAATGTGAATTTTTTATTTATAAATTTGTTAATATGTCTCTTTTGCATTATTTAAAATGTGAAAATAATATTTTCTCTTCAATTCCAAACAAATTAAAATTTTTAAAAAAATAAAATTCGTTACAACAAAGCACTTTTCAAATATATGTTTACCAAACAGCATTTCCTCAAAGTTGCATCTCAAGGCAGTTTTCAGTTATAATTTACCAAACGGTATTTGCATTTCACCAAACCCTTTTAAGCTAAAGGCGTTTGCATTTTCCCAATGGCTTTACCCCAAAGCCGAACCAAACTCACC
>JAGKPW010000116.1:0-65312 GCA_019926035.1 Melaleuca alternifolia | reverse complement strand
AAGGGGGGTTCGGCACAGCAACAAGGGTTCAATCACATGGGTAGAAACAACCAAGAATCTGGCCCTAAGATGCAACAAAACAATCACAAACTCACGCGGAACTGATTCAATGCGACCACAAGAGGTTTGAAATCAATTGAGATAGCAAACACTTGATTCAATCGGTGAGGAAATCGGACAAAAAGCAAAGAACACGACCAACACTCACCTACAAACGAAGGATAACACGCAAAAACCACCGGAAAAACTCAGATGGAGCCGCGCGCTTTCCCTATCTCGCGATCTCTCTTAGGGGTGTGCAACGGTCCAGGGTCGACCCTGGACTGGTCCAACCCAACCGATCCTAGTCGGGTTTTAAGACGAACGGGTCGGTCCTCGGTCCTTAAATCTCCAATCCGGTACTGTACGGGTTGGTCCAACCCGGACCAACCCGACAATATATTAAATAAAAATAATAATTTTTGTTAATTTTTTGCACTTTGATTTTTATAAGGTTGAAAGGTTCAACCCAAATGAAGAAAAGAGTCGCCAATAAATTCTAGCCCAACCCACGCATTCTCCTTCTCCTTCTTTGTTTTGTTATATAGCCGCAGCCGTACCGCACGCAATACGCATCCCCTTTCTTTCTCCTGTTTTGTCTCTCCGTGCCCTAATTTTTTTCACGCTCATCTTCCTCTGCCTCTCCTTCTGCTTGTAGCTGCCGGTTGTTGTCTGTGCTCCATCGCCGCCACCGCCGTCGTCGCCGGAGGATGACACGTTGGAAGCCGCAAGGCGACGCGACTTCTTCTCTGCCTCGATTTGTCGCTGTTATTATCTAAACAAGAAGATCACCAATGAGCAGAGCTTGAAGGACACTTTGGTTGAGATTGACTTGCACACTTGCGAGCCATGGCAGCTTCCTGGTATTCCTTTCTTATCTTGTTTTTTGTATTAGTTCCCTCTTTATAACACACTGGTTCTTCATAACACGCTGAATTCGCTACATATCATGAAACGCTTGATCTTGATAATATAGATGGCCATATTCATTGGCTGGTGAACTTTTAGATACCATTGAGGTGATAGATGGCTTCGATAAGTGATCTTACATGCCATACTGTCTGCTCTGATGAATTCAGAGGGAGGCCTGAAGCTTGTTCCATCTCAGACTTACATACTAGTTCTTCTATGCAGGCTCGCTGTACATGTACTTGATGGGGCAGAAGCTGAACCTATACATGAATAGGCCAGATTTAATCAAGTTCTTGAACTTGCATAAGCCTTTGGATTTGGAAGCTGTGTGGACTTTAATGAAAGCTGCAAATATCAGGCTGGGTTCAGGATAGAATCTAATTTAGTTCAAGAATCATGGAAAAGGCTGCGTGAACAATTAAAAAACCATGTTACCAAGGATGAGAAAGATGCTTCTCAAATGATCCAAATTGCCAGCAGAATGAGCAATCTAATTTCAGAAGCTGATTTGCTACGTAATAATTGCCAATTGGTGATAGACGTAAGTTCTATTTTTTACTGTCAACTAAAACTCCAAATTCTCTATGACTGCATTTTCACTTCATTTGGCTGATTAGTAGTTTTGCAGGATTATCTAGATCCAACAATGATTATTGCCAAGGAACCTGAATCTTTTAATCGGTACAATGAGCAATGGCAGATGACATCCACAATTATCCAGCATGGATTATGCTCTTTCGCTAAAGATATGCCTACTATTGGGTCTGAAAACATGTACCATACTGGGGTGGATTTAGCTTTGACGACTAATAGGATGGCAGTGGCTAAGGATATGGGAGGAAGTGAGGTTTCAGATGCTGTCATTGATCCTCCAGATATTGATGTATCCAGAAGGTGTGGAGCTCTGACCCTCTATTACTCACGCTCTCGTCATATGTATGATCCTCTAACAAATCGAACATGAGTGAGTTGATATTGCATGAACATGGTACTACAAGAGCTTAATTTTCCCTTTTAATTGTTTTTAGATTCGGATTGTTTCCTTGTTATTTAACTTACTTACCCTTCCGACACAGACCTTGGCACAACAACATTTTCTACTAGTTTTTACCTTTTCCTCTAACGTGAAATCAATAAGCATCACAAAATGACAATGAGCCGAATATTAGATATGCCTTTGGTGGTGTGAGCCATAATTGGTATAATGACAATCTTGGAAAAATATGATTCTGAATTTGAAATCAGTCTTGATTGAATTTTTCTTTCTGCGAAGTGGAATTAGATGCCTCAGGTGAAGATTCACATTATAAATGTCCAGACCATCTGAAATAGAATTGGAAAAAAATTGCATATTTGTCGGACATGTGTTGTTTCATAGAATATATTGTACGAAAATTTTAGCGGTCCCGAGTTGACCTTGGGACCGGACCTGACCGATAGGGTCGGGTCGATCCACGGTCCCAAGTTTGACGGGTCGGTCCACGGTCCCAAAAAGTGAGGACCGACACTGTGCGGGTTGGTCCTCGGGTTGAGCATGGGACCGGCCCAACTCGGACCATGCACACCCCTAGTGTATACCGTGTGCTCCTTTTTGCCTTTTTTTCTTTGATTTTTTTTCTTCAAAAAGTCCCCCCTTTCACTGTACGTCCTTGGCTTCTTTTATAAAGGGAGGCAGAGGAATCTCGGTAAAATCTTTTAAAGATTTGACCGAAATTTCCTTAGCTTATCCTTTTTTTTTTTTAAATAAAAGCCCGCCTTTAAACTACCCAATTTTGGCCTCTTTTAAAGAACGGGGAAAGCAATATTCCCAAAGAATTTTGATAATCCTCATCCCTTATTTCAAATATAATCTGCTTAAATCTTCCCAAAGAATCTGTAATAAAATATTAAATTTAGGTGTCAACAAGTAGGAAAGGAAATTGCTTTCACGCTTTTATTTGGGAAACGGAGGGTTCAGAACAGTAATTTCCCATTTAACAATCTTCCATAAATAATTTTGCGGGAGCTTCGCAAACTACAGCTCGAATAAAAGCAAATGCAAAAATGCTTAATCTGATGTCGAAATGCAATAGAAAATCGACTTAACAACAATTGAAATTCAATAAAGAAAAAAAGTTGCTCTCTCAAATATGATTATCAAATCAGAAATTATGGCAAAAGTCTTACATTCAAAATCTTAAACGCCCTTATATAGCGTTAACGCTAATTACAATAGAAAACATAAAATTTCAAAAATATATCCTACTTATTATAGGAGACGTAATTATACAAAAACGCCACAAGAATAACAATAATTGCTTTAGAACCAAATAAGGAAGCCAGAATACCCATCTAAGCGACTCTGAAGTGTGAAAATACAATGTCACAACCATGTTGATTATAGCAGCCCATTTCTATGCAACCGACCAAATCTCCCCATTCTGAATTCGCTATAGTTCAGATAGAATCATTCCCCGTAAAACTTCAAAATCGCCAATCAATCAAGACCAAGGGTGAACGTACGATAGTTGGACTTGTTTCTTGCATATCGCCCCGCACTAGAAACCACGAATCGGACACTGGAACTAGTAGTGGCTGCTTCGATGTCAAATACCAACAGATCAGTAGACTCTGGTTGGCTCATCTCAATTTTTGAAGTGCAGCGAGGATCGCGTCTCGTCGAGTCGAGTAAACTTTGAGTCTCTTCGTCATTCGGTTGATCGGCCCACAAAGTCCTGTTGATCCTTGCCAATCGCTCGGTCACTTCCCTCATTGTTGGCCTATTCACGCTATTATGGTCTAAGCACCTTCTAGTGAGTGAACTGATGCCTCGATCTCCCACAGTTCACCTTCATTGGATGCCTCGAAATTTATCATATGGAGGAGTGTCCAATTCTCCACGGTGGAGATGAAAGATCGGACGATGATGACTTTTTCCCCAGATTTTGCCTCGAAAATTAACTATGTTTAACATTGCACTCTAGTTAACAAACTCTAGTTAACTAGCTTCGACTGCACTCTATATATAGGCTGCTTGCTCTGTTTATCACCCAGATCATCTTCAATGTCACTCTGTATCATCGCTGATTGTAGACACTTGTGCATTGTCTTCAACATCCCCCCTCAAACTGGGTAGGGGCAGAGAGCCAAGACCCAGTTTGAAACGAAACATATAATGTGTAAGACGAGATAAAGGCTTTGTAAATATATCGGCTAGTTGAAGAGAATTGGGAGTATAATAGACTCGAAGAGAGCCAAGAGAGACCTTTTCCCGAACAAAGTGATAATCAAGCTCAACATGTTTAGTGCGAGCATGAAAGACTGGATTGACAGTAAGAGCAAGAGCTTATTGATAATCACAAAACAGCTTAGTAGGGAAAGAAAGAGACACACTAATATCCCTCAAAACAAAACCAATCCATGTCAATTCGGCAGTAGTAGAGGCTAAGGCCCTATATTCAGCCTCGGTAGATGATTGAGAAACTGTATGTTGCCTCTTAGCTGACCAAGAAAGAATATTAGAACCAAGGAATGTACAGTAGCCAGTGGTGGATCGGCAAGTTGTAGTACAACCACCCCAATCAGCATAAAAAAAGCTATACAGATGAAAGGAACTCTTAGAATGAATATACAAGCCCAAGTTAAGAGTACCTTTAACATATTGCAAAACTCGTTTGAGAAGTTGAAAGTCACCAGTAGTGGGAGCATGCATTTTCTGACATAAAAGATTTGTAGCGAAGGAAATATCTGGCCTTGTGAGAGTGAGATACTGCAGGCCACCCACTAAACTGCGGAACTTAAAAGGATTAGACCAAAGAACAACATCTCCAGGCAAGGAGTATAACTTGAGAGGAAGAGGTGTGGCAATTGGTTTACAATCTTTCATAGTTGCACGGTCCAACAAATCAAGTGCATATTTAGTTTGACAAAGAAATAGCTTGTTAGTGGTATACTTGGCATCGACCCCCAAGAAATAATGAAGATTACCTAAGTCCTTCATATGAAATTGTGAGCTAAGAGACTTGATTAGAGAAGTAAGCAAAGTGGAGGAGCTCCCAGTTAAAACAATATCATCAACATAGAGCATGAGAAGAACTGTGTCAGAACCCGAATGCAAAATGAACAAAGATGGGTCTGTAGAGCTACAATAGAATCTCAGCTCTAACAAAAAATTACTAAACTTCTCAAATCATGCTCTAGGAGCCTGCCTCAAGCCATAGAGAGACTTATGAAGCAGACAAACCTGATTAGGATGCTTGATGAAACCTGTAGGTTGTTCCATATAGACAATTTCACAGAGATTGCTATTTAAAAAGGCATTTTTAACATCCAATTGATGGATGTTCCAGTGTCTCATCATGGCCACAGATAAGACTATACAAATAGTAGCTTGTTTAACCACTGGACTGAATGTTTACAGAAAGTCTATTCCTTCCTCCTGATGATAACCCTTAGCAACTAAGCGAGCCTTAAGCTTATCAAGAGAACCAGCAGTAGTGAGCTTAGTTTTAAACACCCATTTGCACCCTATCACTTTCATATGGGCAGAACGAGGAACTAAAGTCCATGTCTCATTTGCATATAGAGCATCCATTTCCTCTTTCATAGCTTTATACCAATCCTCATGGGCAAGAGTAGATTTAATAGATTTTGGCTCGGAGGGGACATGATATTCAGATAGACAAGCATATTTAGGATTAGGTTTGAGTATACCTTATTGAAGTCTGGTTTTCATAGGATGAATAGAGGAGGAAGTAGAGGAAGTAGAGGGTATAGAAGTGATGACAGGTGATGTACTCAGAGAAGGAATAGGATCAGATAACAAAGGAATAGCCTGAAGAGGGGAAGAAATAGCCTGAGGATGATCTATGGAAGTATTGTCACTGTGTAAAAAACTAGAATGATCATATTGATAGTGTGAAGCAGGTGAGCTGGAGAGTGGTATTGAAATAGGAGAATCAAGAAATTTAACTTCAGCTAACCATTTCTTATATAAAGCAGTAGGAGAGGGATAAATAGCACTTAGCTTGTGTGAAAAAGGAAATGAGTGCTCATCAAATTTGATATGTCTACTTATATACACTTGGCCATCAGTGGGAGTAAGACATTTATATCCTTTGTGCTTAGCACTGTAACCAAAGAAACACACAGGTGAGAGAACGAGGATCAAACTTGTGCTGCATATATGGCCTTAAGCATGGATAACATGCACACCCAAAGACCCTAAGACTATCATAGCTTGGCAATCTGTTGTAAAGTTTGCTATAGGGACTGTCATGTTGTAACTTGGAAGTAGGGAGTAGATTGATAATATGATTGGCAGTAAGAAAAGCATCAATCCAATAAATCAATGGTACTCGGGCATGATATAGCATTGACAAACCAAGCTCCACAAGATGTCTATTCTTCCTTTCAGACACTCCATTCTGTTCTGGAATATATGGACAAGACATATAATGTTGTATACCACACTGTTGTAGATGATTTTGAACTTTCATTCCAGTAAATTCACCTCCACCATCAGATTGAAAGATCTAGATCTTAAGGTCAAACTGATTTTCCACATAATGTTGAAATAGAAGGAACACATTATAGAAGTCATATTTATTCTTCAGTGGGTAAAGCCAACTGTAACGTGTGTAATCATCAACAAAAACAACATACTGAATCCCTAGAAAGATCTTATAGGAGAAGGACCCCATATGTCACAGTGGACTTTCTCTAATGGTAAACTGGTCTTAGTGTCAGACAAAGTAAATGACAGCTTTGAGCTTTTGACAAGTTGACAACTAGTGCACAAAGATGAAGTTGAAGTAGTCCAACTGATAAGATTTTGATCATGCAAAAACTTCAATGTTCTTTTATTTGTATGAGCTAATCTATGATGCCATATATCCTCACTCTCTGACTTGTGGCTTTGAGCAAGGAGTGTTGTTGATGCTTGATGCTCTATCTTGTAGAGTCCCTGACACTTCTTGCCAAGCTGTACCACGGAGTTGGTGCAATAGTCCTTAAAATATACACCAAATTTATCAAAAATAATAGAACATGGATAGTCATCTGTGAGTTTTGAGACTGATAACAAATTCTTTGTTATATCAAGTACGACAAGTACACTATCATGACCCTTATAAACTGTAGGATTGGAAACAATACCAGATTGTGCTGTTATGTGTTCTGTGGCTCCAGTATCAGGATACCACTCACTGCCCTTAGGATCCTCCAGATGTACAGCTGCAAGTGCTTTTGGTATTTCCTCATTCTGAAAGGAATTATCAAATCTATACCAACAGCGTAAAGCCTCATGTCCTGGCTTTTTACAGAGTTGGCACACAATTCTGACATTGCCTCTAAACATTTCTTCTTGATTTACTTTGTTCTCAGGCATAGGATATGTCAATACATCTTGATACTTTTTGTGTACTACTCGCATAAGGTCTAAAGCCCTGTCCTGAGCTAATGTACTTTTGTTGTGGTACCATTTGTTGTTCTCTGTGCACATCAAATGATCTACCAAAGGGTCTATAACCCTGTCCTCTGCCTTGATTATTATAGCTAATTCCTCTTCCATATCCATGTCCTCTGTTGGTACTTCTACCTTTGCTCCCTTCAAACATTCGAGGACCATTCCTTTGACTAACAAGTGCATAGTCTAAGGAACTATAACTATCCATCATATCATCTTTCTGATCATTGTTAAATGATCTATGTCCATAAAATGCAAGCTGAGGAGTAACCTGAGTTGAACTATAGTTCTGTAAACGTGCCTCAAACCTCTCAAGTTGAGAGATAACCTCATCATAATCCGGCTGAGGTTTTAAGCAATAAATGGTTGTTCTAAAGTTCTCATATTCAGAACTCAAGCCTTCCAAAATACCAAAAACCTTGGTGATTTCATCCACAGACTTTCCTATAGCACTAAGCTGATCACATATATGCTTGAATTCCCTGAGATATTCAGATAAACCTCTATCTCTTTTATGGCAAGACTGAAGCTTTCCTCGCAATTCAAATTCCCTGATCACTGATTTCTGGCTGAATCGATTACATAATGTTTGCCATATATCAAAGGACGTATCTAGACCAACGATTAACCCTAGAATGTGTTCGGAAATTGCACCACTTATCCAAGAACAAATAAATTGATCAGTTTTCAACCAATCTACATAATCTTTGTTCTGAATCTCAATCTCTCTATCGTCTATTTCAACACAGATAGTTCTTGATGGAGATGAAATATCTCCATTAACAAAGCCAAGTAGCTCTTGACTCTTTAGAAACCGACATACCTGAGCTTGCCAGAGAAGGAAATTATCTTCTCCGAGCTTAATCGTGACAAAGTTTCCTATGTTCACATGGATAGGAAAAGAAAACTTTGACGAACCTCCTTCCATTAGTCTTGATGTGTATTCAAAGTATTTCCCATAGCTGTAGCTCTGATACCATGTGAAGCTTTTGTAGGACTATAGCCAATTATCCTAAAAGCTTAAGCCGTTAGGTGAAGACATGGTTTTATATTTAAGTACTTTCACAATCTTTACTTAAACATGTTTACATTTTCCGAAAATTGCACGACACCAATCAAATTTTAAATCACAAATTTTCCTCTCCCTCTCCTTTCTCTCTGGTGGTCACGTTTCAGGGTCGATGACCTTGGAGAGAAATACCACAGAGGAGAAGCGGGACTTTCAGAGAAAGAACTTGGAGAGACGAGCGTGGGTATTTCTTGAAGCTATGTGAATGGGCTTTACACTCGTGAGCACCCGAGTTTATAGACTCTAACTTGCTAGTTTTGTGAAAGCATTTTGAGTAATGGAACTTTATTTTGGCGCCCGCCACATTGCCTGCATCTGTGTGATGGGTCGTGGTGTTCTTGTGAAAATTGCCTCTGCTTCCAAAGACGAGGGGGCAAATTTTTGGATGAGAGCACATCGAGGAGTCGATAAGCCTGCTAAAGGAGAAGGCTTCGGATGCTAAAGCGTGATTTGGGATCATTAAGCATGGATGAGTCGGAGGCCACCGACGACTATATCACTTAAGTGCAGGGTCGAGTGAGAACGATTCCAAAACATGTTAACGTAAGACGGATTGATGGCAAGTAGACTCGTAGTCTAAAGCAAGAGTAACTTAAATTATCGCAAGGGAATTAGAGTTACCTGCGGCGGTTATGGCAAGACGAGAAATTTGGCAAACGACTTTGCCATCACCAGTCATGCCAAATGGGCAGTCGCATGTGTAGTTCCCTCGCGTATTCTTGCAAATTCCGTGACATGGATATCGTCCTGGATCCGTGCACTCGTCTATGTCTACTGCAAGTGTACGTCCATGTGTTTTCTGCTACTTAAAATAACGCACCGGTTGTATTAAAATATCTAACTCAACTCTGATGAAAAATCAGGCCTGTGAGAGGGAGGATTGTTTGATATACTGCCTTAATCCGATATTATTCAAGTTGTTTATTGTTCTCCCAACAATTTCATTCAATCTTGCACGCACTGTTTTCTTCCTCATGCGCCATACTGTTTTCTTCCTCATGCGCCATACAACTCTTGAAAAGCTCTGGTGTTTTTACTTGTGGCTGTGACCAGAGCCAAACTTCCGCTGACAGTCCTAACGTTTTCGTGCAATTGGTCAAAATGGGAAATTCTCGAAAATGGGGATTTAATGTCGTGGGTAGAATTTGTCATTCTTGCACTTTTGCAGCTCTTGCTTCTCTGTGAGCCGCGTTTCTTCGCTATATAGCGACAAAAGATTTTAAGAAATCCGAAGCAATGCCAAAGAGTATGAAAGGAAATTGCCTTCACGCTTTTATTTGGGAAACCGCAATTCAGAACAGTAATTTCCCATTTGATTGTCCGAATAGATATTCAAGCAATCTTCCATAAAAATATATTCACTAAATAGAATGGTGGGAGCTTCGCAAACTACAGCTCGAACAAAAGTGAATACAATCATGCATAACCTCATGTCGAAATGCAATAAAAATCAACTACATGAATTGAAATTCAATAATAATAATAAAAACGACTCGTTCTTTCAAAGATTATCAAATCGGAATTTATGTCAAAAGTCTTAAATTTGAAATCTTAAGCACCCTTAAATATAGTGTTAACCCTAATTACAGTAGAAAACATAAAATTACGAAATTATGAAAACACCACTAAAATAACAATTATTGCTTTAAAACAAAAAAAAAAGCCTAAAAACCTCTCTAAACGACTTTGAAATGCGAATATATGACGTCAAACACGACATAGCCGTGTGTTTTGATTAGCGGCCCATATCCATGCAACCGAACAAATTTCTGCCCCTTTTCGAATTTGCCAAATTTATTGCATCATAACCCACCGTGCTGTACTTCCAATGGAATCGTCCCTTGTAAAACTCCAAATTGCCAATTAATCAAAGACCAAGGATGAGCGTACGATAGTTGGAATTGTTTCTTGCATATGGCCCCGAGCTAGAAACCACGAATCAGATGCCGGAACTAGTAGTGGCTGCTTCGATGTCAAATACCAAAAGATCAGTCGACTCCAGTTGGTTCATCTCACTGTTTGAAGTCCAGAGAGGATCGCATCTCGTCTCGTCGAGTAAACTTTGAGTCTCTACATCGTTCGGTTGATCGGCCCACAAAGTCTTGTTGATCCTAGCTAGTTGCTCGGCTACTTCCCTCATTGTTGGCCTATTCACGCCATTATGGTCTAAGCACCTTCTAGTGAGCGTACCGACCGCCTCGATCTCCCTCACTTCACCTTCATTGGATGCCTCGAAATTTATCAGATGGAGGAGTGTCCGATTCTCCACAGCGGAGATGAAAGATCGCACGATGTTGATTTTTTCTCCAAATTTTTTCCTTGGAGTTGGCTTCTCTCCAGTGAGGAGCTCCACGAGGACAACCCCGAAACTGTAAACGTCACTCTTTGTGGTTAATTCACCAGTACTAAGATACTCAGGGTCGAGGTAACCTATTGTGCCTTGTATTCTTTTGGCTATATGAGTCTTATCGGGTGATATCAAAACCGAGGCTCCGAAATCAGATACTTTAGCAGAGTACTTCTCATCCAAAAGTATATTCAGAGACTTGACATCACTGTGAATGACCGGCGGGTCGGCTAGGGAATGCAAGTACTCAAGGGCCAAGGAGGTTTCCAAGGCAATCTTGAGGCGATTCTTCCACGATCGCAAGACTGTCGATCTCTTGTCATGAATGTGGTAATAGAGAGTCCCATTTGGGATGAATTCATAGACCAGCAATGGCACTTTTGTCTCCAAACATATGCCCAGGAGCTTGACCAAGTTCTTGTGATTCACCTGTGAGATAATGCCGATTTCATGCAGGAATTCATCATGAGTGCTCAGAGACCCATCCTTGGTCATGTCCTTCGGCTTCTTGACAGGGACATCTCTAGGCTTCTTGACCGCGACTGAAACATCGCCATTGATTTTTCCTCTGTAAACCGAAGCAAAACCGCCTTCACCGACCTTGTTGCTAGCGTCATAATTGCTGGTGGCTTTTGCCAACTGTACCTCAGTGAAGATTTTCACTCTCTGATGCTTCAAAATCTCTCCTCCATTTTGCCTGAAGTGTCTCTCTTTGGCCCTCCTCTTGCATATGAACAAGACTAGGCCACTAACAAGTATGCACGCTACGGCTACGATGACTGCCACACAAAATTGAGGAAGGGATGGATTAGTTTCTCTCCCAAATAGTGAATTTCCTTTGACAAATAGTGAATTTGGACCACCTGAATCTTAGAACTAAAGTATGTTATTAAATCTACCCGCTTGAATATTTGACGCATCAGCCACCAAACGGAGTATCTGGATTAAGCTACGCCATAAAAATGCCCCCATCTTTACTGAAACATGTTTACATTTTCCGAAAAATAGCACGCGCACCAATCAAATGTCCAATCACAAAATTTCCTCTCCCTTTCCTTTCTCTCTAGTGGTGACGTTTCAGGGTCGACGAACTTGGAGAGAAACACCCCAGACGAGAAGCGGCACTTTCAGAGGAAGAACTTGGAGAGTCGAGCGTGGGTGTTTCTTGAAGCTATGTGAATGGGCTTACGCTCGGGAGCACACGAGTTTATAGACTCTAAATTGATAGTTTTGTGAAAGCATTTTGAGTAATGGCAGTTTATTTTGGTGCCCGCTACTTTGCCTGCATCTGTGTGATGGTTCGTGGTGTTCTTGTGAAAATTATCTCTGCTTCCAAAGACGAGGGGGCAAATTTTTGGATGAGAGCACAACGAGGAGTTGAGAAGGCCGCTAAAGTAAAAGGTTTCGGATGCTAAAGCGCGAGTTGGAATCGACTATGTCGATGACCAGCGACTGCTCAAGCGCAGTGTCAGGTGAGAACGATTCCGAAACATTTATAACGTAAGATGGATTGATGGCAATTGGAAATCGTAGTCTAAAGCGCGAGTAGCTTATATTATCACAAGGGAATTAGAGTTACCTGCGGCGGTTATGGCAAGACGAGGAATTTGGCAACTGACTTTGCCGTCACCAGTCATGCCAAATGGGCAGTCGCATGTGTAGTTCCCTTGCGTATTCTTGCAAGACCCGTGACATGGATATCGTCGTGGATCTTTGCACTCGTCGATGTCTGTATCAAACAGAATCAAAGGTGAACTGCGAGTATACGTTCATGTGTTTTCTGCTACTTAAAATAACGTACCGGTTGGATTGAAGCATCTAACTCTAACTCTAGTACCGGTTGTACTGAAGCATCTAACTCAACTCTAATGAAAAATCAGGCCTGAGGAAGTTGGACCCCGGAAATTATAGCCCAATCCAAACAGATGATTTGTGGCTCGCAAAGAGAACAGAAGAATACCTTCACATCCTGGCGACAGTGGAGAGGCGGCATAGGGATTCCCCGTGTACCCAGGCTTACAGAAGCAACGATAACCCTTCCCGTTTTTGAAGTCGGAGCAGTTAGTATTGACGCCACAGGGATAACTCGATTTGCCCTGGGCTTCCTTGCATGTCGAATCCCGTTCAACTACCCAATCCAGCACGACCCTTGAGAAAACGTCTTTGTCCAAATCAGCCGGGACAGGAAGCTTGTAATCGGAGACATTAAACGACTCCTCGTCTACGACGAAAGCTGATCCGCAAGAGGTGAAGTCCGGAACAGAGGTGTAATTCGTTAAGCTGCTCATGATTATATTGAGGCTCCTGAGGCTCTTCGGAATCGACGTCTGGCAGCACCCGAGGCCGGAGCATGAGCTCTCGGCCTTGAAGTTCATGTCCTCACGGCAATAGGAGAAGCATCCACAGCCGAACGTCTGGGTGACATCCGAGATACGAGCCATGGTGTCGCAACCGAAGACAGTGAGCTTGTTCCGGGTGTCCGAGAATGTATAGTGCCCAGCTTCGGTCAGTGTGATCGATGGGAGAGAGTTAGAGCCGTCAAGCCTACTGCCATTCCTATAGCAGTCTAAAGCATGGTACAAGCCAATGGTCATTGTCCCATCCTCCATGGATATGTCGAACACCGGAATGTTCTCGCCGAGGGACAAGTTCCCGGATGTGTGGTTGCACAAGAGGACAAGGTCGGAGTTCCGCGCACAACTTTCATTGAGCCCGAATGGAAAAGGCACGTTCATGTTGCCGCACCATTGGTGGTCGCAGTTGTGCTTCTCGGCAAAAGCGGCCAAGGCCACTGGAAGAAAACACAACGCCACCGCTTTCATCTTCATGTTTCTCCAATCTGTGCTTCCTCTGGCTCTCCTCTCGCCGGTTTTTATCCGACTTTCGTTGATGCCGATGACTCAGCGGCAGCGGAGTCAGTCAGCTCATCGGAAGACTGAGTCATCAATTACGACTTGGCTTTTCCTAAAAACTTACCAATTGTAAATGCGGCCGACGTTGATAATTGCTTGCATTTTCACTCAAACTTCAAACGCTCAAGAGCCGTGATCGTTTCACAGGATAGAGAAAACTTTCAATTCTCAGAGTATTAATTTCATTCAACACAAGAAACAAATAAGTTTTTCAAATATACAGGTTTCCTTATTGGTTACTCAATAAGTGCTCTTGAGGAACTCATTCAACGAAATCCTTTTCTGAATATCTTCGATGGAAATCCATAAGTCCTTTGCCTCCATAGCAAGGAATCTCATATGACTTACTAATACCATAACATAACATTCCAACAAACTCATTGGTCACTTAATAACTGGATGAGTAATCTAACCATAGATTTCTACACTTTTTTAAGTTAAATCTAGCATGGGACTTTCAGATTTTCGACATGAAAGCTGTAATAGGTGCGGTCTATTATCTTATTGCCTACCGGCAAAGAGAATCAAGGAGCTGACTTCGCACATGAGTGCCACTTTTTAT
The DNA here is from genome assembly GCA_019926035.1 of Melaleuca alternifolia. Taxonomy (NCBI): domain Eukaryota; kingdom Viridiplantae; phylum Streptophyta; class Magnoliopsida; order Myrtales; family Myrtaceae; genus Melaleuca; species Melaleuca alternifolia. Next base: position 51,026 of record JAGKPW010000116.1, on the reverse strand, counting down.
CGTCCACTCCGACTTCTCTAATTTCCACTGCTTTCTTGACTCATCCCTTTTATCTTGTACACTGATTTGTCTAGAATTTTACAAGTATTTCATTTAAAAATGTAATATTGAAAGAACCACCACAAATGCCAGCGCATTGGCGTTATTGTACAAAGTTTAAATACCTCCTCCCCTTCACCATCTTGATCGTTCCCATGTACTTCTACTCTTTTTTTCTCCTTTACGACCGTCACGCGAATCGTAAAGAGCAATCGCATCTTACATTTTATGCTTTGTAAAAAATATGATTAATCATCTAGCGCCAACACACCCCACACATTCTTGATTTCTATATTTGTAGTCAATGATTCTAGAAATTTTCTAAATAATTCGAGAACTCAGTCATGATTAGCTGATTACATAGAAGAAAACTAATACAACAACCCACCACCATGACCATCCACTTTAGGTTAAAGTTCCCCAAGGTAAAAAAGTAAACCACAATTAGCGGCTTGTTTAGCCGAAAGTATAAGGGTCCTTATCATTTGGTCAATTTTAAGGTAGGTTCTCAAAGTTCCCCAACCCATGCAAAACGCATGAACAAAAGAAGACCCGATAGTATTTCCAAAAGAGATCCGAACGCGGGCTCAATATTAACAGCGGGCGACGACTTGACTTGACAAGTCGTCGGGGAAGACGGACGGACTTCCCAAGTCATCGGTCATGTGGACGTTCCGACAAAAGAAGAAAGGCATCCACAAATCACAAGCAAGTCTTCGTCTCGCTCCGTACCGTGGAAAATCAACCAACGAAAATGGCATTTCGGAGAACGGACAAGGTCGTGCTTTCCAATTAGATTTGTCACGTAGATGCAGTCCGCTAGACATTATTACGTAGGGAGGAAGTTTGACCCATACAAGTTTCTTAGTCCTCTCAAATATCAGCCGATATTTTATCAATCCTTTTGCGGCAAACCCTAGCTTAGGAACCGTGCCATGCCCAAACACAAACACCCCCACGCCCCGCCTCCCCCCACCTCCCGGGGGATATAATTAGTTAAAATTGAGATATAATATTGTCCTGATTTAAATCAGGACAAATTCTTTGGACAGATTAGGACTAGAAAACATAAAGCACCAATATAAAACATAAGGGAAACTGGGAATATGGTGACTATAGAGTTCTAGATGTGATATTATGTGAACTTAGAAAGATTTATGTGCATGTCATATTCACATTTTAACCAAAGGAAATTAAAATAGCTATTTAATCTTTTCCTAATTTTGAGGCAGTACAATGTACACTTTTACTCTTTCCGAAAGATCAGATGTGGCATTTTAAATCATGGTCAATCTTTGCTAGAGTTCAAGCAAAATGTTGATTTCCAGCATTTTAGATCTCTAGCTTGTAATCTCTATTACTCAATTATTTGCTCTTCCCGTCAAATTACTCTCCTATTCCAAAAGCGTAGCTCCATCTACTACGTCATCCACGGGCAGGTAAAAGCTATCCAAAAATGGAGACTGAAGAGCCAAATCCATATTATATATCTTAGTCTATACTAATGTACATTACTTTCAGGCTATCCCACGTGGAGTCTCAACCAAGGCTTGGACTCTCTCTTCCTCAAGTGTATGTCTCAATTTTTCTAAGCGTATTCTATATTGTGATTTATCGATCGAAAACTTTAAAGCTATAGCGGCATACATGTAAGTGATGTCAATTGTCGTTAAGATTATTGAGTTTCAGTTATTCGCAAATTGACCCTAAATTATAATTATTCTTTAATAAAGTAATCGAAGGGTCAGAGCTAAATTTCGCCCAACGCCTTCTCATATTGGACTAGCCGAAATTCTTGACTCATCCCATTTGTTTTATACACTGATTTATCTAGATTTTTACGAATATCTCATTTACCAATGTAATATTAAGAGAACCACCACAAATGCGTACGCATTGACGTTCTCGTACAAAGTTTGAATACCTCCTCCCCTTCATCATCTTGATCCGTCGCTGATTTGCAACGGGTATTGCCACATTACACTTAATGTTTATCAAAGAATTTGGCAACGATTTTTGTGACAACTAATTTGAGACGAATTTTGCAACGGCATATGTTTGTCGCAAATTAGCGACGAACTTTGCGACATCATATGTTCGTGGCAAAGTTGCGATGAACTTTGCGACAACTTTTGTGACGGATTTTTATTGACGGATTTAGCGACGGATTATGTTCCGTCACTTTTAGCGACGAACTTTGCGACGATTATTAGGACGTCGCTAATTAGTGGCGAACTTTGCGACGAATGTTCAGTGACGACTTTAGCGACGAAAAATCAAATTGTCTGTCTCTATAATTAGTGACGAATTATTAGCGACAAAAATGTCGTTGTCGCTAATTTCGTCGGAAAAAAAATTAGCAACGACTTTTTCCAATATTTCCGTCGCTAATTCCATAGCTAAATTACAGTTTTTTTTTGTAATGGTAGTTCTACTTCTTTTCTCCTTTTTGTCCGTCGCGAAATTTCAAATTGTAAAGAGCAATCGCATCGTACATTTTTTGCTTTGTAAAAGATATAATTAATCATATAGCACTAGCACACTCCCGCACATTCTTGAGTTTTATATATTTTTTTGGTAAATTCTTGAGTTCTATATTTTTTTTTGGATAACTGAGATGTCCAGGCCAACTTGCGCGCACCTCGACTATTTCTCGGGGGAGACTAGCACAGCAATCTACCGCCATGGCCCTCCACTTAAATCACAGGCGCTTTCTCGGGGAATCGAACCCAAGACCTCAACGAAGCCCGAGTTCGCCCTAACCAGTTGGGCTACCCATGGGTAGGTCTTGAGTTCTATATTGGTTATCAATGATTCTCGAAATTTTCAAAATAATGCGAGAACTCAGCCATGATTAGCCGATTATATTAAGGAAAACTAATACGATAACTCACCACCATGACCACCCACTTAAAGTTTAAGTTCCCCAGGATAAAAAAATCGAACTCACAATCATCGATTTTTTTAGCTAAAAGCATAAGAATGTCATTATCATTTGGTCAATTTCAAGGTAGATTCTCAAAGTTTCACAACCCAAAACAAAACACATGAACAAAATAAGACCCGATAGTATTTCCACAAGAGGTGCGAACGTGGGCTCCACATCAACATCGGGCGATGACTTGACAAGTCATCGTGGAAGACGGATGTTGACACCTAATTTTGCCAATCCGGTAAGTCATTTTTTAACTAAATTTTTATAAATTTGTTATTAATCCGGAGTTAGAAATTTCTTTCATTTTTAAAATTAATTAAAAAAAAGAAATGAAGAAGAAGAAGGGGCAAAAAGCTGCCTCGGACCGGACCCTTTCCACCCGACCCACGCCCAACTTCGTGCGGGCTTGGCCCGCGCGAGCTCCAACTTTTGCTTTCTGGGCCCATAGCCCATTCCTTTTCTTCCCCCGGCCCATCTCTCCCTTTCTCGGCCAACATACCACACCTGAGCCCACTATCTCTTCTTTTCGCGCGTTTCTCTCTCTCTCCCACGCCCAAGCTCCGCGATTTCCGCCTGGAGGGGAATTGGCTTCGGGATTCCTGACTCCCCTCGGGGAGAGTGAAGGCCTGCACACACGAGAGGCAGACAGAACAGGGACAGAGAGAACAGAGAGAGAGAGATCGGAAGACAAAAAAAACCGAAGACAAAATAGACAGAAATCCAGGGGCGCGTGGGAGGTCTTCGGGCAAGAGGGAAGAGAACGAGAGGAGGAGGGAAACATGAAGGGGGACATCAATGGTGAGCCAGGAGGAGACCCAGACCGCCGGCCACGACATTTCGCCCGCGGCTCCTCCGCTCGGTCTTCGCCATTTCCTGGTAAGTTCCCCCGAGCGTTTTGCTTAGCCCCGAGGACCCCGGTCAGGGTGTGTCACGCGAGCAAACTGGGGCATGACTCAAGTCCTTTGAGTGCGTCCATCAGCCACCGGTCACCCTGAGCCGACGAGGGGAGCTCTGTACTTCAACTCTGGTAATGTTCTGCTTGCAGGCTCCGTGTACCGAGAAGGACGACCGCCTCCTCTTGCATATTCCTATTCGACGTTTTGTGGCGAACGAGGGCAGGTTCGAGGAGCACCGTTCCCCTCAGTTCTGGCCGCCGCTCGTGCGTGGTGTCGATGCTGGAGCCACCGAGCGAGACACCCTCACTCACAAGCATCATCGCCGCTTGTCTCATTTCTGGCCGCCGTACGGATGCGTGGAGTAGCTCTGCTCGGGGTCCGGCGAAGCGAAGACGGGGGCCTCTGCCGTCCTCAGTTGGACCCGATTTGGGCTCTGCTCGGGCCTTTAGGCCTGTTGAAGTTTGTCCGGGCCCGACCAAAATGGGGTGGCCGAGCTGGTTATAGGCCAGGTGAGTGGGCCTGTCCCTTGAGCGAACTGAGGTTATTACTACTATTATTATATTTGGTGCAAGGTCGGGCCAGCTAGGTCCGAAGCCAGCATAAAAACGAAATGGTCTCTTCACAGGTCAATCGAAACTACTTTTCTTTGATTTTTGTAAAGTAAGACGTGTAGCTACGATTTGGCCTCGATAGAGGAGGGGCATAATGTACTTTGCACCTAATAAAAGAATGATTGCTCGAAGGAGTAATATTTGATCAAAATAATTTGGTGATGACTGTCATCTTTTATCTCTTTACATACAATAGATTCCATCTCCATGTTCCATATCGAAAACAACCTGGCTAGTTACTATGTGGATGGATGGAACTTGACTAGACGCATGTGAACTGTCGAAATTGTTTGCATACATGACATTTGTTTAAGTCGAATAGTCCAGACACTTTGTATGGTCGAAAAGAAAATAAGCTAATGACTTATTTGAACTATGTGTCATGGTTTTCGGGGTTTTGATAGCAAATCAATTATATTTTTTTATCCAAGATGATTTCAATCAAAATACAATCATTGTCCTATTCACTGCCTAACAAGGGTCTTCCTCCATTCTCTTGATTTGAGAATTATGACCATCCACTCTATGGAAAACAAGAGATGCGGAAAGCAACTTCTTTTGGAAAACAATGCTTCCAGGAGTGAAGGAGTGAGAAATTTTTTTTTTTTTTATGTAGAGATAATCACTGATTCTGTTTCTTGAGAATCCCGCATTCTCTCTCCCCTTTGCTTTTTCTCTTGCCTTTCGTCTTCCCGCGAGACATCGTGGGGTCACCCGGAGTTGGGCCCCGTGGTTTTAGTGCGGAACCGAGCCACACTTAGATGAAATGGATGCACAGAATTTCAATGAATTTCATCTGTTAGATGATGTCAGCCCACATAGTGTCACCTGAATTGACGCTGGAAATCCACTAGGCTCACAAACATTCGGGGCATGCTTTCAATGGTTTCTTGGGTGCGAGTCAGGCCAACTGGTCCGAAGCTACCAGTGAATTAGATTCCAAAAGGTCTCCTCACGAGGCAATTAAAGCTACTTTTCTACGTTTAACGTTTGTCGTGGAACACGTTTAAAGTTCGTTTGGTCTTTGATTAATAGGCGTAATGGACATTGCATCTGTGACATAAAAGTGACAGTTCGAAAGGGACTCAATGATCAAAATAATTTGATGACGGCTTTCTTCTTAGCCAAACCATTATATCCTAAAACCTTGAAATATTGGGTGTGTGATTGAACATTAAATTTGAATAGGTAGAATTCCATCACGGCAACTCACATTCTTAATTAATTTACCAGCCACATTGATGGAGCTTTACTAGATACATGTGTGTGTATTGCGGACGCTTTTTTAGATAAGATGGTATAGATCCTTTTGCATTCTCAAAAAGAAGCTAATACCTTGTTTTGGACTACATGTCAAAGTTTTTGGGGTTGTGAAGCAAGTAAATTACCCTTTCAATTTAGGATGATTTCAATCAAAATTAAAGAACGAGAGTTGTTCTATCTACCGTTTGAGAAGGTTCATCTCCTATAAGTGATCTTAATTACTACAAATAGTTCACTAACTTGGACAAAACGAAACGAAGTGACTTAATTTAAAGATTTGGATAACACATTCATGCGATGTCATATAGACATTTAGATATTTAGAAGGCGGCGTCACTCTTGTGATACTTAAATGAGTAACTAAACAAAGAAAACATATTGATCATTTTCGACTGTGATTTTCATCGTAATATGTCTTATCCACATGAATAACTTAAATCCTTTCTATTAGGTATACTTGACCATTGCTCTTGAGAAGTCATTAACAATATTTCCCATGTCTATTTGGGGCAACACCAAACACGTCTATCTGCAACCGTGTACTCATAATAATAATCCAATAAGAACACCACAACTACAGGATTTTTCCTTATACAAGCAAATATTATATGCAGTTGACACGTGCTAATTTTCCTATTAGAGAATTGATGAGCAGAAAAAAAAATGACAGAACATGAGAATGATAGGGATGATGGGCATGAGAAAATTGAGAGGGAGTGACGGGTTTCAAACCTTTGACCTGTGTTCTAAGACCATATCAAATTTACCATTTTTCCGCTTGGGTTCGATAATTGCTGAAGGTATGAGACCTAAGACAAAGTGTTCTTTCATTTAATTATCCAGAAATTACACGCTATATTATCTAGCAAGCATAGTTCGCTATATCTTTTCCAAAAGAAAGACATGTCCTATACCATGAATATGAACGAAATTTTACATAAACAGCCTCATCCATTCATGCGTCTGCTACTGAGGCATCAGCATCTACTAAAGTCGGTTAACAACCGGTAAGAGGAGAGCCAGAGGAAGCACAGATTGGGGAAACGTGAAGATGAAAGCAGCGGCGTTGTGTTTCTTTCCAGTGGCCTTGGCCTCTTTTGCCGAGAAGCACATCTGCGACCACCAATGGTGCGGCAAAATGAAAGTGCCTTTTCCGTTCGGGCTCAACAAAAGTTGTGCGCGGGACTCCGACCTTGTCCTCTTGTGCAACTGCACATCGGGGAAATTGTCCCTCGGCGAGAACGTTCCGGTGTTCAACATATCCATGGAGGATGGGACAATGATCATTGGCGTGTACCATGCTTTAGACTGCTATAGGAATGGCAGAAGGCTTAATGGCTCTAAACCTTGCCCATCGATCACACTGGACGAAGCTGGGCTGAAAGCGCTAGTGCAACACCTAGAAGGGGGTTGAATAGGTGTTGTTAAAAAATTAATGCGGAATTAAAAACTATGTAATATGAAAGAACAGAGTGCAAAGAGTAAGAGAATGGGAAACTCGGTTATAGTGGTTCCGCTTTAGTTAAGCCTACGTCCACTATCGATCTAACAGCCAATAGGCTGGAATTCACTAAGTGATTCAAGAATGAGTACAATGCGATGAACAGCTTTTCAAACTAAATATCTCTCTCTTGAATATCAAAGTGAACTGTAGTGTAATGATGATCTTGAACTGCGAATTTTTCTCGTGCTTCTCTACCTCTTTAATCAATAGAAAAAATCCTTTAAATAAGCTTTTCTGACTTTGTCGACCGTTGACACTTGCCAAAAACTCTCTCAATCAAGCCGTTGGAGAGAATTATATCAGGAAATCTCTAAATGATTTTGAAACAGGAAGAGAGGGTGCCGAGCCTGATTGCCCATACAATCAGTCTCATTACCTTCCAAGTAAGAACCATCTATCAATATGTAGTTTTTCGGCTGATCGAGACTTTCCAAAATAATGATTGTTTCTATATTGAATTTGACCGTTTGTCTTCCTTGCCATAGATAATGATCCTCGAGATGTGGCAATCTTCATTTGATATGGTCCAGAGGCTAAGTGTTGAAAGCAGAAGAACAACCGTCTATTGGGATAGACGATCCAATGTCTATCGTTCTCCAGACGATACATCGTCTACCTAAAGAGACGATATGTTGTCTATCGAGCAATTAGAAGATACATCGTCTATCTTCAGCGCTGGACTTAAGAAGTGTTTTGTCAGCTTTAAAACTTAAGAAGGAAATTCTCCAACAATCTCCCTCTTTTTGAAGATGACAAAACATCCTGCAGTTTTTGAAATAAGACAATAATAACCAAAGATCTGTAGGATCGAGGATCAACATATGTTAGGAAACAAGGAGAGGAAACTCCCCCTTGATTATAACACCCTTCATTCAAAAGAAGTAGAGAAGAGAGATTCCTGCATCACATATGTTAAACAAAATCCATAGAAAAGAATCCTGCAGCACATATGTCAAACAGAATCCAAAGAATCCAACACGGTAATAAAAGACTAATTAAAGACTGAAAAACTGCACTTCCTGCACTCTCCCCCTTTTTGTCATCGAACAAAACTAATGATTCGGAAATCGAACAAGTTTAAAAGACTCCAAGTATAACACAGACTGCTCAAGACGATGAAGATCCTGTTGGAGATCGCTCTGAATTTCCAGGAGATCACCGTGACTTGCCACATTAGAGAGATGATGAGTAATGGACTGTTTGAAATCAGAGAAGTCCTAAAGAAATGTGTTGTGGCTTTGTTGAAGAGAAGTGAGTGTTTGGAGAATGGTAGAAAGTACACTAGAATCAGTGGTGCTAGTGGCACCCGGTGGAAATAAAGACTCAGTAGGAAGAGGATGAGTAGTAGACGGAGAGGGAATCGAAGGAGGAGGAGTTGGAATGACTGGAGGTGACTCCGAGATGGGAGCAGGAATGGTAGGAGCAACAAAGGTTGGTGAAGACGGTGGAGGAACATCTCCCCCTGCATCTGTGCTAGTAGGTAATACACGAGGTGGAGGAATCGTCTCAGCAACCTGTGGAGTCAAAATCTCTGTATCTTGTTGGGCAACATGACCTTCGAAAGATGCACCATCATGATCAGTCGAACTGAGGGACACCTGACCCCGAGGAATGTCCGTATTAACCTCCCCTTCTGCCTCTTCTTCCGGGACATAGTCATCAACCTCTTTATCCAAACTATCCTCTTCAGCCAAGATAGGAGATATATGCTCAGGACTGCTAGGCTCATCATGAAGAATAACTTTTCCCTTCTTGGGAGGTGGCGTTTCTAAAGGAGCCTTGCCCTTGCGTTTGGCGGTAGAGGAAGAACCTGCCTTAGATGCAGGAGAAACAGATAAACCAACTAGCAACTCAGCCATTCTCATTTTTGCTATCATTGTCTTGCCAATTACTGTGATTGGCATGGACTTTTGCAGAGGTGTGAGGGCATGGGAATGTTGAAGTGCTGGAATATCTTGGAGATGAGACCCGCATAGGGCAATTGCCCTGTTCCCTTCTGAGCAGCCCTGTACATTTGATAGATAATAATGAAAGGAAGATTGATGAACTTAGAATGTAACATCCCAAACATAATCTGTAGTTCGGTTCTGGAGATAGCTGTGCGAGAAGCCGCCTTTGGCCGAAGACAATTGATTAAAATCTTGTGGAGAATAATACTCAGGGGTTTCATTGTAGAATAGGAAATGTCCTTTTCTCCAGAGTCCTCCTTAGATAAAAATGCAGTAGCCTCCCTTTCAGAAACTTGGATTGGAAAGAAACGTGGCTTTTGCAAACCAATTATAGCAGCCAAGTCATCCACATCAACAACAACATTCTGATGCTTGACTGAAAAAATAACGGAGTGTCGGTTGGGAAACGACAAGTTGGAGTAGAAATAAGCAGTTAATTCAGGAAAAGCAAGGGCAGTCTTAGAACAAAATTTCTCCAACTTTAAAATTCTGAAAGTTAATCGAAGGTTGATGTGAATAGAATCCAGAAAATCAAAGTCCACAGTGCGAGGATTCATCACCTTGGGAGCCAACAGACGATCATACATTCCCTTGTGTTCCTTGGAGCGAAATAGCTTCTTGGGGTCTCCGGGCAAATCAGCAGCAATGCCCTTAACAGGTTTGAAGGAAATGTACAGTTTTTCATCCTCGTCCCACGAATCAAACTGTTCAGGATGACTTATATTTGGGTCCAACGGAAAAAATTTTCGAGCCTCATCTACTGAACTGGGTGGAGCAATGCCTAGGGATTCAATATGCTTGAGAAACTGATGTTCATTTGGAAATCCAGCACCCTTGAGATAGGTGGTCAAAAGTACCATGGGAGTTCCAGTGTTCTTCAATTCCACATAGGCATTGTAAATAACTCTAGTGCTCCTAGCCTGAAGAGGCGGAGTTGAAAGTACCTGAGTCGTATCAGTCTCAACCGGAGGGGTAGGAAGCACAGACGTTGCAGGAGAAGGAACCTCGTCCTCGGTGAGGTCATAATGCGTTGGTCCGCTTGCCGAACCAAACTCTCTCTGAGCAATACGAGACGACTTTCGAGGAGGAGCCATCACAGAAAGGTAGAGAGCGAAAGGAAAGTGAAGAAAGATGAAAACTTGGTGAAGAAATTGATTGCCGGAGGAGAACAGAGGAGAGCAAGTCGCTGTAGGGTTTTTTTTACGAGAGGAAACTGCTCGAAGAGGAATGGAGAGAGACGGCTTCCAAAAAGAAGAATTGAAGAGACACTAAAAAAGGAAGTTTAGCAATGCATAAAAATCAGAAACCTTACCAATTTAAAAACAAGCAAATAAGTAAATAAATACCTGGAAGGCGGGAAAGCAATTCTTGAAGAGATTTACTTGCCAAAAGTGTCAAAGAGTCAATATATCACAGAGATAGAATATTCAGAGCACTTCGAAGAGCTTCGAAGGAACGTCTATCCAGTGGCTTGGTGAAAATATCTGCTAATTGATTCTGGGAATCAATAAAACTAATTCGAACATCCTTCTTATGAACATGATCACGGATGAAATGATGCCGAATTTCAATATGTTTCGCCCTCGAGTGCATAATTGGATTTTTGGTAAGATCAATTGCGCTGGTACTATCACATCGTATTTCCACACAGTACTTCCGAATGCCAAAATCTTGTAATTGCTGCCTAAGCCAAAGAATTTGAGAGCAGCAACTTCCAAGTGCGACGTATTCAGATTCGGCAGTGGACAAGGAGACTGTGTGCTGCTTCCGTGAGAGCCAAGAAATTAAACAATTTCCAAGAAATTGACAGGTCCCCGATGTGCTTTTTCGATTAACTTTGCAACCTGCATGATCAGCATCTGAATATCCTAGTAGAATGAAGTTGCCATCCTTGGGGTACCAAAGTCCAAACTTAAGTGTGCTAGAGATATATCTTAATATACGTTTAACTGCTGATAAGTGTGATTCTTTAGGGCTAGATTGGAACCTGGCACACATGCACACACTATATAAGATATCAGGACGAGATGCTGTGAGATAAAGGAGAGAACCAATCATGCTACGATAAAGCTTCTGATCAACTGCTTTTCCTCCTTCGTCAATTTCCAATTTAGTAGTAGTTGCCATGGGAGTGTCTGTCTTCTTGCAATTGTCCAGACCAAACTTCTTAACAATGTCTCGGGCATACTTCTCTTGATGAACGAACGTTCCTTCATTTAGTTGCTTTACTTGAAGGCCAAGAAAGAAGGTGAGTTCACCCATCATGCTCATTTCGAATTCATTCTGCATAGTACTAGAAAATTTCTTGCAAAGTGCCTCATTAGACGATCCAAAAATAATATCATCTACGTAGATTTGAACTAATAAGAATTCGTTACCTTCCTTTTTGATAAACAGTGTAGTATCAACCTTACCTTTGTCAAAACCATGCTGTTGAAGAAAGGTACTTAATCGTTCATACCACGCTCGAGGAGCTTGCTTTAGACCATATAAGGCTTTCTTAAGCTTGTATACGTGATCAGGATATTTTGGATCTTCAAAGCCAGGAGGTTGTTCGACATACACTTCTTCTTGGATAAATCCATTCAAGAAGGCACTCTTGACGTCCATTTGGAATAACATGAAATTGTTAGTACATGCAAAAGCAAGTAATAAACGTATGGCTTCTAACCTGGCAACGGGTGCATAGGTTTCATCATAGTCTATTCCTTCCTCTTGTGTGTAGCCTTTGGCTACTAGTCGAGCTTTGTTCCTGATCACCTCCCCTTCTTCATTCATCTTGTTTCTAAACACCCACTTAGTGCCAATTATGGTATTTCCTTTTTGTTTAGGAACCAGATCCCAGACATCATTGATAGCAAACTTCCGAAGTTCATCTTGCATAGCTTCTATCCAGCTATCGTCTATTAGTGCTTCGTCTACCTTCTTGGGTTCAATTTCTGAAATTAAGGCAATAGCACTTGATTCCTCATGGTCTTCAGGGATTGAGAAACGTTTTGATCTAGTGCGAATACCCTCTTCAAGGTCTCTAATGATTAAATTGGTTGGATGGCTTGACTTGTGTTTCCAATTTCTTTGAACTTGAGGGCTAATTTCATTAGAAAAAACTGGTTGATCAGGTTGAGTAGACGGAACAGCTTCTGATGCTGTAGAATGTAGAAGGTCTGAGTCGATAGACGGAATATCTTCTGGAGTGATAGACTGTGTATCTTCTGTAGTGGTAGAATGTGTAATTGTTCCAACATTCTGAGTCGAGATAGATGAAACTTTCACACCTTCATCAAATTTGACATTGATTGATTTTTCGACTCTCTGAGATTTCTTGTTGAAGATTCTATAGGCCTTGCTTGACGTCGAGTATCCAAGAAAAATTCCTTCATCTGATCTTTCCTGAAATTTTCCAACATTATCAGACTTATTTTTGAGGATAAAGCACTTGCAACCGAACACATGAAAGTAAGAAACTATTGGTTTCTTTCCTTTGTAAAGTTCATACGGTGTCTTTTGAAGTATTTTCCTTAGAATAACTCTGTTGATAATGTAACTAGCAGTTGAAACAGCTTCAGCCCAGAAGCAAGGAGAGATATTACCTTCTATTAGCATTGTTCTTGCCATTTCTTGAAGAGACCTATTCTTCCTTTCCACTATTCCATTTTGTTGTGGAGTATAGGGAGAGGAGAATATATGTTGAATGCCAAACTGGTCACAGAATTCTGAGAAATCCTTGTTTTCAAATTCCTTTCCATGATCCGAATGTATCTTGGATATAAAATATCCTTTCTCATTTTGAACAAGTTTAGCAAACTTATAAAAGCATTGAAATGTATCTGACTTGTTTGAAAGGAAATGAACCCAAGTAAATCGAGAGTAGTCATCCACAATTACTAGGCAGTAAGATTTACCTCCCAAACTTTGAGTCCTTGTTGGACCAAATAAATCCATATGTAAAAGTTGTAAAGCACGATCAGTGGAGACAGAGTCGATAGATTGAAATGAACTTCTTACTTGTTTACCCAAGATACAAGGTGTACAAGGATCTGTTCTCTTGAAATATACTTTTGGAAGTCCACGAACAAGTTTCTTGGAGGAAATCTTGGCAAGTTGTTTGAAGTTAGTGTGCCCCAACCTTCTATGCCAAAGATTGACTTCTTCCTGAGTAGAAAAGAGACACTCTGAAGTGTTCATATTTAAAAGGTAGATGTTACCATGTCGTATCCCAGTGAAAGACTGCAAGTTGTCTTTGCTTGTTCCAGAACGTCTATCTTCTTGAAACTGAATTCTGTAACCCGTATCACAAAGTTGACTAATACTCAACAGATTATATTTGAGTCCTTTCACCAAGGAAACATTGTTGATGATCAGATTTCCAATAACAACAGTCCCAAGGCCTACGATTTTTCCTTTTCCATCACCTCCAAAGGAAACTTTGCCACCGTCTATGCTGACAATGTTGTTGAAGCAAAGTGGATCTCCAGTCATGTGTCTCGAACAGCCACTGTCTAAATACCATTTATTCTTGTTCGAGGCCTGTGAACAAAAATATGCCTTACATTTTCTTTGGTACCCAAATCATTTTGGGTCCTGAAGAGTTAGCACAGAAAGCAACTTTTGCGTGACTAGTATAATTATGATACTTGTAAATATCTTTCAACTCAAGAGATTCTGAACTTAGTTTGGAGTGACTCTTATCAACGGGTTTGACAAAGGTTTTCTCAAAATGATTTTTGTAGGCCCTTTTTGGAAGTCTGTTTTTCAATCTTTCTTTAACTTTAGGAAAGTCAACCAAAGGTTTAGTTTCCAAAGTCATCCCAAGACCTGCCTTATTGAAATATGGTCTTTGGATGGAAAGAATCTTTTCAAGTTTTTGAGAACCGATAGAAAACTTTTGAGAAACATTTGTAATATCGATTTTCAAACAAAGATTTTCCTTTTTGAGATTTTTTGATTTTTCTTTCAAAGTAAATAAAGTTTTTTCAGAATTTTCCGCCTTTTCTCTCCAGTAAGCTTCCTGTTGATTGAGTCTAATATTCTCCTTTTTCAGCTCAGAGATTCTCTTGAGAGAAGATTCAAGATTCAAGCAAAGATCATCAATATATTTGGAAACTTTCGAAGGAATACTTACTTGAGTATTTTGTTCTGAATCAGAGTCTGAATCTTGGCTTGAATTAGAATCTGAATCTGAATTTGCCATAAAACACAGTTGAGCATCCTCATCACTGTTTTCACATTCAGTATCACTCCAAGCTTCTACTTTTAAAGCTTTCTTGTACTTCTCGCTTCTTCCCTTCTTTAATTGAGGACAGTTTGGCTTAATGTGTCCCTTCTTGTGACAGTTGAAGTAAACAAGTTCGTCAGAAGATTCATTGTCATCATTTTTCTTCTGAGAGCTCAAACTTCTGAACTTCCTTCCCTTTTGTTTAGCTTTTTAAATCTCTTGATGAAAAGGGCCATTTCTTCATCATCTAAGTAGTCGTCTGACCCTACATCATCATAATCAGCGTTAGTCTTTAGAGCGATTGATTTCTTACCTTTTGTATCATCACTTTCATCGGTCCTTTCAGCCTCATAGGATTGTAGTGTGCCAACGAGTTCATCCACAGAAAGAGGTTGAATTCTTTGAGTTTCTCTTATGGATGTTTTGATGTAGTCCCATTCTTTGGGTAAGGCACGCAGTAGTTTGTTAATCTTCATAGGCTCAGAAATTGGTTGTCCTTGATATGCTAAGCCATTGACTAGTTCTGTAAAGCGGCTGAACATGTCAGGAATGGATTCTCCAGTTTTCATCTTAAAAGCTTCATACTGTCCAAGCAGTATGTTGATTCTTGTCTCTTTGACACGATCAGTCCCTTCATAGGTGATGTTCAGTCTGTCCCAAACTTCCTTGGCTGTATCACAAGAAGAAATGCGATTATATTCAATAGGTGATAAAGCACAATAAAGAGAATAGATGGCCTTTGCATCAAGGGCTTGTCTCTTTGATAATTCTGTTTGAGACATTTCTCTAATTTCAGAGTCATCTTCATTCTTGGGGGTGATCCCTCTATTAACCACATCCCATTCTAGAGGATCCTTTGATCGAAGAAAGGCTTTCATCTTGTTTTTCCATATGTTGTAATCCTTTCCATCGAAGTAGGGAGGCCTGGTGTGACTCTATCCTTCCATCAGCAGGGAGCAACTGCACTAGCCATAGATCTTTTAGCTCAGAAGTAAATACACTTCAATAAACAAGCTACGAGGCTCTGATACCAATTGAAAGCGCTAGTGCAACACCTAGAAGGGGGTTGAATAGGTGTTGTTCAAAAATTAATGCGGAATTAAAAACTATGTAATATGAAAGAACAGAGTGCAAAGAGTAAGAGAATGGGAAACTCGGTTATAGTGGTTCGGCTTTAGTTAAGCCTACGTCCACTCTCGATCTAACAGCCAATAGGCTGGAATTCACTAAGTGATTCAAGAATGAGTACAATGCGATGAACAGCTTTTCAAACTAAATATCTCTCTCTTGAATATCAAAGTGAACTGTAGTGTAATGATGATCTTGAAATGGGAATTTTTCTCGTGCTTCTCTACCTCTTTAATCAATAGAAAAAATCCTTTAAATAAGCTTTTCTGACTTTGTCGACCGTTGACACTTGCCAAAAACTCTCTCAATCAAGCCGTTGGAGAGAATTATATCAGGAAATCTCTAAATGATTTTGAAACAGGAAGAGAGGGTGCCGAGCCTGATTGCCCATACAATCAGTCTCATTACCTTCCAAGTAAGAACCATCTATCAATATGTAGTTTTTCGGCTGATCGAGACTTTCCAAAATAATGATTGTTTCTATATTGAATTTGACCGTTTGTCTTCCTTGCCATAGATAATGATCCTCGAGATGTGGCTATCTTCATTTGATATGGTCCAGAGGCTAAGTGTTGAAAGCAAAAGAACAACCGTCTATTGGGATAGACGATCCAATGTCTATCGTTCTCCAGACGATACATCGTCTACCTAAAGAGACGATATGTTGTCTATCGAGCAGTTAGAAGATACATCGTCTATCTTCAGCGCTAGACTTAGGAAGTGTTTTGTCAGCTTTAAAACTTAAGAAGGAAATTCTCCAACATGGGCACTATACATTCTCGGACACCCGGAGCAAGCTCACTGTCTTCGGTTGCAACACTATGGCTCGTGTCTCGGATGCCGCCCAGACTTTCGGACGTGGATGCTTCTCTTATTGCCACGACGACATCGACTTCAAGGCCGAGAGCTCATGCTCTGACCTCGGGTGCTGCCAGACGCCGATTCCCAAGAGCCTCAGGAGCCTCAATATATCCATGAGCAGCTTAACGAAGTACACATCAGTTCGGGGCTTCACCTCTTGCGGATCAGCTTTCGTAGTAGACCAGGAGTCGTTTAATGTCTCCGATTACAAACTTCCGGTCTCGGCTCAAATGCGCAAGTATGTTTTCTCAAGGGCTGTCCTGGATTGGGTAGTTGAACGGAATTTGACATGCGGGAAGCGCGATCGAACCAATCGAACTATGCCTGCGGCGCTCACAGTGTCTGCTCTGACTTCAGGAAAGTGCAGGGTTATCGTTGCTTCTGTGAGGCTGGGTACACGGGAAATCTGTATGCCTCCCCACTGCTCCCACTCCCAGGATGTCAAGGTATTGTTCCGTTCTCTGGGTACACGAGCCAAGAATTATATGTTTGGATTGGTGCATAAGTTCCGCAATTCAACTTCCTCAAACTAGTTTTTCATTGGGTTGAGTTAGATACTTCAATACAACCGATGCGTTACTTTAAGAAGCAGAAAACACGTGAACGTACACTTGCGGTTCACCTTAGATCCCGTTTGTTACAGACATCGACGAGTGCAAAGATCCACGACGATATCCATGTCACGGGAAGTGCAAGAATACACTGTGAAGTTTTGTAGGACCACAGCCAACTGTCCTAAAAGCTTAAGCCGTTAGGTGAATACGTGGTTTTATATTTAAGTACTTTCACACTCCCCCTCACGCTTAGTCTGGTCTTTTTTGCCAATACTAAGCGTGGAAATATTCTTTTGGGGTGACAGAATAGGGGCTTGGTAAGATTTGAAGTCATGACCTCCTGCTCTAATACCATGTGAAGTTTTGTAAGACCACAACCAACTGTCCTAAAAGCTTAAACCGTTAGGTGAAGACGTGGTTTTATATTTAAGTACTTTCACATACACAAGGGAACTACACATGCGACAGCCCATTTGGCATGACCGATGACGGCAAAGTCAGTTGCGAAATTTCTCGCATTGCCATAACTGCTGCAAGTAATTCTAATTTCCATATGATGGTTGTCGCTCGACATCTAAGCTATTCTTGCTTTAGACTACGAGCCCACATGCTATTGATCTTGCTCATGTCAAGATGTTCTGAAATCGTGTCTGATTCTACTTTGCAACCGAGGGATCGTTGGTCATCACTTGATGAACATAACATAAATGAAAAGAAGTAACTCTGGCCCGTTGATCCCATATATCGTATGTTTGCGCTTTTTACCGTATTTTTTTTATGGGAATTGCGAAATTTGTGAGGAGTTACTGGCCCTCATCTGAGGTTTTTGTTCGTCTTTCTCATTATTCACCGAGAGACACAGACGGCCTGCCTCTATTTTTCTTTCTTTCGGTCGAGTATTCACTGCACAAAGCCTCACTTCTTTTATTCTTTCACTTTAAAAACGCCACGACCCCTTTTCGCTAAAATGCTAGAAGGTCCAACATCTATCTAGAATTTGCAGGTTCATGACCAAAGGTACATAAATGACCGTGACTCGTGATTTGAAGAACACATCTCAAGGTCATCAAACTCCTCAGGAAAGATGTCTATATATATATATATTCATAAGTCTTAAAAGTATTTTTAGTTTATTCATTTTTTTATAAAATGATATAAGCGATCATTTTTTAAAAATACATTTTTTTTCAAATTATTCTGAATTGTAAGTCATGTTTGAGTTTCAAATTGGGTAAAAAAAATGTTCACTTTAGGCATCCTCTCGTGAAGTCAAAGATTGTTCCACTAATTATCTACTAAAGCAGACAAATAGAAAAATAAAGAAAGAAAGTAAAATTAGTAGAAACAGACAAACAGAATTTCTGAGAGCTAACAGAAGGAAGCTATGGGACAAGCGGCGGATCTTAGGACACCGTTTGTATAGTTTCAGATTACGCTTTATAGAGATCAGTATGATAATTCATATTTTAATTAAGATTTCGTGGAAGATGTGTTAGCTTTTTCCAAGGTATAAAAATACATTTCACTATCCATCTTACATGTTCAAAGTTATTGAAGTGAAACATATATATTTAAATTATGTGACAATTGCCAAATAAGTCCTAAACATTTTTTTATGCTAAATAAGTCATAAACCTTTTGCAACTTTGCCGGTTAAGTCCTTCCGGCCAATTTTGGCCGGAAAATCCCTACATGACGATGACGTGGCGCGCCAGACCTCGCCGGTGACGACGTGGTGATGACCGGACCCGAAAAAAAAAGTTTCTTTTTTTTCCATGTTTTTCAAAGAAAAAACCTTATTGGCTGGCGAAAATTTTTTTTGGGTCTGGTCGTCGCCAGCGAGCCACGTCGTCGCCGGTGAGCCACGTCGTCACTGGCGAGCCACGTAGGCATTTTCCGGCCAAAAACGCCATAAAGACTTAACTGGCAAAGTTGCAAAAGGTTTAGGACTTATTTGGCATAAAAAAAAGATTTATGACTTATTTGGCAAAATAGCAAAAGGTTTAGGACTTATTTGACAATTGTCCCTTTAAATTATAATATTTGGATTATAATAGCTATAAAAGAGAATGGATCCATACTAGGGGCGTCGAATGGGTGACTCAGGTTGGGTTTGGATCGAGTCAAAAATGGTCTGACCCATATTAACACATTTAATCCATTTTGACCCATTTTCATACAATATAATTTTAGTGACTCATACTCGACCCGATTTATATTGCTAAAATACTTCCATATTTAACCAAGTACAGGGAAATTTGCTTCATGGTTTCTTTAAATATATTGTTAAAAGTAATTTTACGCCATACAATTTATCTGATAAATTTTCTAATTTAATTTATTTTTTAAAAATTGTAATTTTTATTTTTAAAATATATGTTTTTTTATTTTTTATTTTTTGCTTTTTTCTCTTCTAGTCGCGAGAGTCTAGTGAGCTCATCCATTACCTCTTGATCGATGACCAACTTAGAAAGAGGGAAAAAGGAGAAAAAGAAAAGGAAAAAAAAGGGAAAATCAAAATAATTAATTTTTATTTTTAAAAAACCAAATAATTAAAATATCAGAATTTTCATAGTCTGAAAATGACTTGTTAATAGTATTTAAAATGATTTATCAATAATATTTAAAATTAATTAGGTAACATATTTATGACACATTTAGAACTCATTTAAGACCCATTAGGTTATTAAATGACACATTTAAGACCCATTTAACTTTTTAAGCTAGTCAATTTATAATCCATATTATCCAATATGAGTTAAAATATGGGTTTTTGACCCATTTTGTCATCTCTAATCCATATCTAAAAACCAACAGGCCAGGCAAGGTGGGGCTAGCATTTGGGTTGCCATGCCAGACCAATCTGTCCCATGCATAATTTGTAAGGAATTTTATTTGTTTTGTTTGATTTCCAATGTTTGCTCTCAAGATATGAAATGATGATGATGACGACGACAACAATGACAATATTACCCTAAGAACAATCACTTCCTTATAAGTCTTGTTTGTATGGAAAATGAAAGGTTGGAAAGTCCTTTAAAACTAGTTTTAAAGAGAGAACTAATTTGTAGATGAAAATGGCCATATTTTCTTTCATCTGTATCTAGAAGAAATCTCCATTCATCGTGCTTTTGATTGGCGAGTTATACAATATACACGTCACCTACATGCAAATTTACCTAAATACAGCTTTGAATGATATATATGTTTGCAACTTACGTGTTGAGATATAGATCAATCATCCGAATTAATGGTGATGGATGAAGATTGTGAAACGGAAGATTAACTGCGCAGTCTGATTGAAATTGATTTCTTATATGAACTTTGTGGACCGCATTAGGAGTACATGCTTGAATCATTTGTCTAAAAACATATATTCTTCGGCAGCGATTGTTCTGTCCATCTTCGGCGGACCTTGTAGTGCTTTACTCCTTGACACGTGGAGGAGGAGAAGCAAACAGAAAAGCTTCAGGCGAAATGGAGGAGAGCTCTTGAAACGCCAGAGAGTCAAGATCTTTACGGAGGCAGAGCTAGCAAAAGCAACAAACAACTACGATAACAGCAACAAGCTCGGCGAGGGCGGTTTCGATTCCGTCTATAGAGGAAGAGTGGCGGGGGACACTGAGGTAGCGGTCAAGAAGCCTAAAGATGTGCACAAGTCTCTGATAAGGGGGGATTTCCACCATGAACTTGAAACTGTGATGCAAATGAACCACAAAAATGTGGTAAAGCTCCATGCCATATGTTTGGAGACTAGAACACCCTTGCTGGTTTATGAATACATTTCGAATGGTAACCTCTTCCAGCACATCCACCAGAATGCGTCAACCTTCTTAAGATCGTGGAGAAACCGGCTCAGAATAGCTGCCGAAGCTGCTCTTGCACTCGAGTATATGCACTCATGCGCGGAACCCCCAATCATTCACGGCGACTTCAAGTCGGTGAACATACTTCTTGATCGAAATTACTCGGTAAAAGTGTCTGATTTTGGAAATTCAGTGCTCATGTCACCAGAGCATAATCACATACGAGCCACTGAAATTCAAGGCACATTGGGCTACATCGATCCGGAATATTTAACCACCGGTATGCTGACCATTAAGAGTGATGTATACAGCTTTGGAGCTGTCCTCGTGGAGTTGCTCACGGGAAAGAAGCCGACAAGCTTTGTTCTTATATCCGGAGAGTCTATCAACATTATCCATTACTTCGTCTCTTCCGTCACGGATAAGAGACTCTCCGATGTCATAAACTTTGAGGCGGCAAGTAAAGATGAGATGGAGAAGGTAGGAATGGTTGCTGGGATTGCAGTGAAGTGCTTGGATCAAAGCAGCGCCAAGAGGCCAGCAATGAGGGAAGTGGCTGAGCAACTCGTGAGGATTAACCATGAGCTCGACAGCTCGACGGTCGATGAAAAAAATGAAAAAACCGAATGCAAAGTGGATGAAGAAAACCTCTACTTATATGCGTCTTCAAATACTTGCGAGACGGGCCAACATGGGACGTCAAGCTCTCTTTTCTGATCTGGGAATCGATTTAGCATGTTCCGGCATCAGATACCTTTGTTACTATAGTAACACGTCTATAAATTGTCCACAAGGACATATAGGGTTGAATGAGTAATCTGAATATATACTATGTTTTCCATTTGCTTTGGACTTAATATTTTTTGCAAGCATTTGTACAAAGTGTCACAATCTAATATAATATATGTAAAGGCGATGCGTTGAAGTAGACTTACAAAAGGCTGATATATGGCCATTTTAACATTATCATAATCTCTCTTCATCTTTATCTCTCTTCTTTTTCCTTTATTCCGTACATATTGTAATTATAGGTCAGAAAAAAAATTCTAGGAAAAGCAACACATATGGTCTCTCAACTTTGTTCCAATTGAACTTATAATTTATTTAATGCAATCCTTAAACTTTTGGTAAATATTCAAACTAGTTTCTAGATTATATAAAGATGTTCAATATTATCCCTAAATTTAAATTAAAGGAAGGACGACGTTAAACATTTTCTATATAGTACAAAGACTAATTCGAACATATATCAAAAGTACATTAATCATATTAAACAAATTGAAAATTTATGGACTACATTACATATCGAGTTAAAGTTTTAGAATTACAATGAACAAATTCAAATCTATGGATCACATTGCACGTCGGATCACAGTTTAGAGAATTTCCGTGCCATTATCCGAAAAATCCAGTCACCGTCTTCTTTTTCTTGATCTAATCCCAATCCACATTTTATGGCAAGTAAAAGATAAAATTTGTTGGCCGAAAAGACAATAATAGGCCAAATCACGTCATCGTTCTTCTTCAAATTATCAATAATTATGTTCATAAATGACTAACTCTTCTTTCATCGACTAACTTTATCAATGTTGATGATAATCAGAATTTTGTTTTGTTTATGTAAACAGAAACCCTCATGGAGCTCGATGGCTGTCGAGAATGGTCTGTCGCTCGGACCAAACCGAGCGTGTGCATCTTTCAATCATATTTCCCGCCTAAATTCCTTAATTCGCGTAATACACGTTTCGACAGCTCGATGGCTGTCAGATTCTTCAATGACATGAGCCTATTTGTGTACAGCTGGTGGACCCATTTCCCTTCAATATACAATAAAATAGAAAAGGAGCGCTTTTTCCTTAAATAGAAGTGAGACATCATAGTTTAGTCTAAGACACGTTAAAGCATTTCACAAAATTAAAATAAAAAATTAATACAAAATACTACGAAATCTCTCCCTAACATCATTGGAAAAAACGATCATGCGGTCATCCTTAGGTTCATGGTTCTCTAAGTAAAAGTTTTTATATATTGACGTTAGATTCAAGTTCACAAAAAGGTCATTTTGACTTTGGAATAATGTAGACAATGCTATGTTAACGACCATATATATCAACACGAGATAGCTTGAAAGTAATGAGCATTAGTGCAGACTAGCTATGTAATATGGATTTGGCTCTTTAGTCCCCACATTTGGAAAGCTTTTGCCCGCAACTGGATGTTATGGTAGTCGGAGTTATGTATTTGGATTAGGAGGCAATGATTCGAAGAGAATGAATAATTGAGATTGCCAGGCAGAGATTTCAGGCAGTATTTTTTTTGAAAATTTATTAAAAATTAACCATGTTTTTAAAATGCTATATATGATATATCGTAAAAGGATAAAAGCATTGCAATATTGTAGAAAAAAAAAGTCGATATATTTTAATAACCCTGTTAAACATAATATAACATTGCATCATATTCTAAATGCACATAACTCTTTCTTCAAAAACAAGTTTACCTAACATAGCCTCTAGGACTCTATAATTACCATACTACTAATTTCTATAACATTTATATTATTGTTTTTCACTCCCACATTTGAAAATGCTGGATGCCAATATTGGGGAGGACTTAAATTGGGTTAAGCGACTTTGAAAATATTAACTTTGATGAAAAGTGTCCAAAAAGTCATAAACTTATCGTACCGATATCAAATTAATCCTAAACTTTTTAATGATGTCAATTTAACCCCAAAACTGTTGACTAAGTATCAATTTAGTCCTTCCAGCTAATTTTAGTATGATATTACTCACATGGATGCTAGTAGACCTACATGGCACGGCCGTCTCTGAAATGGATAGTTTTTGTTCTTTTTTCCTTTTTTTTTTCTTTTTTCTGTCTTTCATTTTTTTCCTTTCTTCTTCATTTTGCTAGTGGCCGCGATAGGCTATGGGCGAGCTATCCTCCCTTGGGCAAGGGTCATCGCTCTCTCCACAAGTAAAGGTCAGCCTTGCCTAGGCCAAACCTCAGCCTTACCTAAGAACTAGGCCTTGCCTAGGGAAGGGGAGCCCTTGTCAGGGCTCACCAGTTGGACCTCATCAATGGTGGGCAAAAGCAACTGTCACCTAAGCAAGGCTAGCCCACCTAGCCATGGCTAGTAGCCCATCAATGGGAAAAGGAAGAACAAAAGGGAAAATATCAAATAAGAATAATACCAAAAATTATTTATGTTAGCAATG
Organism: Melaleuca alternifolia; assembly: GCA_019926035.1. NCBI lineage: Eukaryota > Viridiplantae > Streptophyta > Magnoliopsida > Myrtales > Myrtaceae > Melaleuca > Melaleuca alternifolia. Next base: position 27,044 of record JAGKPW010000116.1, on the reverse strand, counting down.
ACGACACCATGTAAGTTGGCGAACGTTCACATAAGCAATATATGGCCAATATCGATTGAAAGAACTAAATCAACATTAGATCAAAAGGTCCATCTTAAGACAAAGTTAATTGGTGCATTAGCTTGGTGCTCGGTTAGCTAATCTTCGAATACAACCAACATTGATTGATAGAATTAAGTCTACACAGACGGAAGATTCTTAATTGTAGAAAATTAGAGTAGGAGTGGAAGCTGGAAGACAAGCAGATTTCAGTGTACATGTAGATGGATCCCTAAGGTTTTTTGGTCGTTTATGTGTTCCTGATGACTTAGTACTGAAGAAGAAAATATTGCAAGAGGCTCATAGCACCAGATTTTCCATTCATCCGAGAAGTATAAAAATGTATAGAAACTTGAGAGAAAATTTCTAGTGGATCAACATGAAGAAAGATATTGTAAAATTCGTTGACCAATGTTTGATTTGTCAACAAGTGAAAGTTGAACACCAAAGACCAGGTGGATAATTGCAGCCTTTGGAAATACCTAAATGGAAGTGGGAGCATGTCACTATGGACTTCATAGTTGGTCTACCAAGAATGCTAAGTGATAAGAATGCTATATGGGTAATTGTTAATCGATTGACTAAGTCCGCACACTTCTTGTCTTATAGATTCGACCTTTCATCGGAAGACATGGCAAAGCGATATATCAATGAGATAGTGAAACTCTATGGAGTTCCGATGAGCATTGTTTCCGATAGGGATCCCAGATTTGTGTCTATAACTTATGGAGAAGTTTACGAGGAGCATTGGGTACTAAACTCAACTTTAGCATAGCTTTCCACCCGCAGACAGAAGGACAATTAGAGAGAACGATCCAGACATTAGAAGATATGTTAAGATCTTGTGTTCTTGACTTTGGCGATTCTTGAGATGAACATTTACATTTGGCGGAATTTTCGTATAACAATAGCTATCATTCCAGCATTAAGATGGCACATTTTGAAGCTTTATATGGTCGAAAATGTAGGACTCCATGGGATGATGTTGGTGAGAAAAGACTAACCGGGCCCAAGTTCATTCAATAGTCGAAAGAAAAAGTCAAGTTAATTCGAGAACGTATCAAAACAGCACAAAGTTGTCATAAAAGTTATGGGGACCTTAAAAGGCGCTAGATGGAATTTATTGTGGGAGACCATGTATTTTTGAAAGTTTCTCCTACGAAAAGTATTATGAGGTTTGGCACAAGTGGCAAGTTCAGTCCGAGATACTTGGGACCATTCTTAATCTTAAAGAAGATTGGTGAAGTCGCTTATAAATTGGCCTTACCACCGGTGCTAGCTAGGGTACACAATGTGTTCCATGTCTCTTTATTACGGAAATATGTGTCAAATCCTAATATGCATTGGATTTTACACCATTGAGGTTAAGGGAGAACTTAAATTATGAGGAGCAACCCATTCGCATTGTTGATAAGAAGGATCAAGTATTGTGACGTCGAATTATTCCTTATGTAAAAATTCAATGGCAAAATCATACGGAGAGGGAGGCCACTTGAGAACTTGAGGAAGAAGCAAGACACAAATATCCTCATTTGTTTAAAAGTTGAGGTAAGTCTATTTATTCAAAATTTCGTGGACAAATTTTTTTCGGGGGGGGGGGGGGTTTAGATTGTAATATCACCTTATTTTCTTACTAGGCCAACATTAATAAAATAAAAAGAAAAGAAAAGAAAAGAAGGTCAACAGTAAAAGTGTAAAAGGGATAAGAGTGGACATTTGGCAGGCAGAAGAGGAAGAGTTACGAAAAAGAAAAGAGGGAAAGAAGAAGAAGGAGGAGAGAAAGAAAGAAGAAGAAGAAGAAAAGATTTTCTCATCACGAGGATCTCATCGAGCTGATTCGACTTCAATTCGTGACGCTCGGTAAGTGCTTATGCCCCTCGTTCATTTAATCGAAATGGTTTCGAAGATTAGGGTTCAAAAATTAGATTTTTGCGAAATATGAGCGACGAAATTCAATTTTTGAGATATAAGCTGAAACTTTTTGTGGGTCTTCTAGTGCTCTGAAAGATCTTTATTTGGACTATAAGTTTGCTTGAAACAGAGTTGGCTAGATGGAGTTATGGCGAAATCAAGCTTCGCGTTGCGGATGATTTTGGATATTCGTTTCGGTAAAGAGTTTAGTTAAAGCGTGGGAGCCATTTCGCTAACGGTTGAGCTGTATTCATAGTTGACTTAGTGGTTTAGTTCAATTTTGATGTTATTTCCTACTTATTTGATAGGATCGCAAGTTTAAAATCGTGAGTCAAAATTATTATTTGGTCATAGGCGATCCCGGGTGAGTGGTTCTATATCTTCTTTGAAATTTGTAAAATTCATATTTTGAACGCAATATGATGTGTATAAAATGAGTTACAAAATAGCATGATTATTGTAATGCATTGAGCAATAGATTAATCAGTGGAGTAGACCATTGATATGGTTTTGATAGAGATTAATCAATGGATTTGACCATTGATGCATATGTTATTGTGGAGGTTTAATTATATTTTTCTGAATTATTTAAAGGCTTGTTATTATGAAGCGAGATATGTATATTATACATTGAAATTATATTATGAGTTTTGGTTTGACTTTATATGTATGCATAGTAGTTGCTCGATCTACTTAGATGATATGTACTACTCACTGGGCTGTGGTTGCTTATTCCATTCATCTTTACCATTTTCAGGTTCTTCGGCCAACGGCCAATAGTAGGAAAGAGCGCTATTAAGCGAGACTGTTGGGAATAGAAACTTTGGGTATTGTTAGTGTTGTTTATATAATATTATGGACATTTGTTGGGTTGGCTGAACTCAATGTTGTACATATTCAGTTTGGTAGATTGGAGAAACTCTGATGTAAAAACAAACATCTTGATTTATATATATAGTTTTGGAAAAATATATGTTAATATCATATTGTTAATTGTATTTGAGGTTGCGTCCTTCGTGAGGAAGGACGATCGTGTCATTACCCATTTTGTAGATTTTGGGGTGTGACACAACCATATAAAGAAATTATGAATTTATTGTAATAATATAGTAGATGGAAACTTGATATTACTTTTACTGTTTGTAAACTGAGCAGGTACACAAGAAATCTCAATCGCAACATGTTTGAGAGGTATAGTGAAGTGTGCTCCTCTACACTTCGTGAAACACATAAAGTGTTTTTACCAACAGCGCCAGCACACCTCACGTGTTCTTGTTTTCTATATTTTTTTTAGTTGTTGTTGACACCTATTTTTACCCCCCCGGTCACATCCCATTTGATCTCTCTCCCTCTTTTCTCTCCTCTCCCTTCCCATCGCAGCCCCCCTATTTTTCCCCCCTTCTCCTTTGACTTTTCCCCTTTCTTTTCCTTTTCCCTCTGCCACACGCATCCCCCCTGCATATTTTTTTCCCCGATCCCATCCATCTCTTCATTCCTCTCTTTTCTTTGGTTCTTCTTCTTTCTGGAGTCGGCCCCCGACTGCTTCTTTTGGGTCCTCTCTGGCAGCTCAGCTCGGGATCTTTGAGCTTCTTCGCCGGCCTCCTTAAAACTCGCCCTCCCTCTGTCTCGCGGCATCCCTCAGCTTGTCGGACTCTAGCTCGCTACTCTCCCTGAGCTCAGTTGCGTCCCTCAGCTCCCGGACGCCCTCCCACATCTCGTGGGTCTCTCTCTCATCTCTTGGTCGGTTCGCCTGCCCACAGCTCCGACTCTCCTTCCAGCTTGCCCTCAGCTCCTGTCCTCCCAGTTCGCTTCGCCCCGCTCGCCCTCGCGTCCCGCTCACGCTTGCCGCCGTCTCAGGGGTGGTGTCACCCCTTGGTCCCACCGTCGATTTCCGTGGTTTGAGGCCGCCATTGTGAGTTGATCTTTTATCCTTAGATGTGTGCTTAGTGTGATTGCGCATGGGTGATTTCGTGTTTGGAAGTGTTATGGTCGATGGAGCTTAGTTGAAGGAGGAGAAGGGATGGCATCGGGAGGAGGAAGATGAAGTGCAGAAAAAGAAAGAAATAAAAAAAATAACAAAGGAAATTGCAAGTTTCTTTCGGTGGGCTAAAGGGTTAGGCTAGATTTGGGCTTCCTTTAATTAGTTTTAGGCTTCTTTTAATTGGTCTTGGACCTTCTCTGGTTTTGGGCTTCTTTTTAAAATAAAATTCGTTTTTTATTTTTGGGCCTTTTCTAGCTTTGGGCCAAATTTTGCAATTTAGTTTAAAACCATTTTCTTAAGAAAATTGAGTTGGGCTAAAAGCTTGGCCCAATTCGAAAACCCAATCCGGACCATTAGGGTCCGGGTCAGCGAGTTGGACTGGGTTTTCCCGACCCAGTCCGAAATCCTTTTTTCTAATTTAAAAAATTAATTAATTAAGAAATTCTAAAAATTATAAATGATTCAGAAACATTTTCTTTAAATGATTCTTAAGTCCTTTTTTAAATAAAAATAAAAATAACTAAAATTAATTAAAAAAATATTATTAAAAAATTAAAAAAAAAAATCGAAAAGTTAAAGTTTGGTTTTAAAAAGCTAGTTTTGATTAAAAAAAAAATCAATTTCTAACTTTAAATTTGACTTTTGTTAACCAATTAAAGTCATTGGTTTTTAGAGACTCAAAGAATTGGCATCATTTGAACCATTAGGTGCATTCTTCCCTCGATCTAATTGCATGTCTAATGCATCTTCCTATGTTGGCGTTAGATGTATGATTAGACTCGGCATGATGAGATTACAATCTTATATTCTAAATGTTAGATTATCAAACTTGTCAAGCTATAGCATAGTAACGTTAATAAGTAATTGCGTTATGCATAGTTTAGGCAGCGGTAGACTGATGTCCCTTCCGGTCTTACTATTGTAAAGTGTTATCCTCAGTTCACTAGGATTATGCTATTTTAGATGAATGATTTGACTCATATAGACTTAGTCTATTAAAATCTATTTAGACTTAGAACCACTTTTATTAATGAATGATTAACATAGTCAAATATAAATCGCATTTAAATCATTTTTTTTAAATTTAAGTCCATACTTAGTTTTAAGCAATCAGCTTTCCGATGGATCATGTCTCGAGGCTTATAACAAGGCCATATATTTCTAAATACCCGACGAGTTTCAGGTTTTGATTTTCTCATTCTTAGGTAGTTGCACTTAATTACTTGAGTGTTTATTTACCGTATTGTGTTTCAATATTTTTATTATTTAGTTCTTGCATTGCTTTTTCAATAAATTGCGTGTTAATTTCTTTTCTAGATTAAGTTAGCCTTAGGTTAGAATTGCATAAAAATGAACTTGTAAAAATCATTGCATGAACACTTAGCGAATTGGAATGACCTTTAGGGCTTTAAAAGAAAAGCAAGAATGCATGATCATTTTAGATTAAACAACCAACTAGTTAGGTACCGAAAGGGCGCTAATAGAAATGTTAGCGTAAACAAGTTCTCGAACTTAGAATCTCTGGTTACGTAGGGATCAAGACAACACTCCCGCGTCTTGATCGGTTTCTAGCTGACCCCAATAGGCTAGTGGCGACTCCTAGAAATATTTTAGGCTATTAAATAAACTTAAAATTTGAAAATGCCTAAATGTCACGCGAGTATGGATTTCGGAGAATCCAAGCTCGAGATTGAGGAATCGAGAGCAAATACTTCTAAACTTATCTTCCCTTCCCCCTATAAGGAGGGAATTTTAGGTCGCGACAGTGGTTTTTGGAGTATTAATTAAAATCGAGGTTACAATGATTACTAGCTGGCTATCTAAAAGGGAACTAGTACAATAACCCACTACTATCACCATCCATTTCAATGTGGGTTTTCGGGGGTAGAAATTGAACCCACAACCATCAATTTTTTGAGCCAAAACTGTAGAAATGCCCTTGTCATTAGATTAATCCAGAGGCGAGTTATCAAAAATTTTCTATAGATAATACTATTTTTTATCGCCCCCCCTCTGTACCGTGAAAAATTGATAAAGAAAAATTGACATTTTGGAGAAGAAGTGATCAAGTAGTTCTTGCCGGTTTTTGTTTGGTACATGGACAAGAGATTTGTCCATTTTCCTACCACTACTCATGGGACGATGTGTAATAGCCCAATTTTTGGGTATTATTCGGTTAAATAATTTAATTGGATTCAAGAGGAAATAAAAGAGTTTTCCCTCATTTTTCCCCACAATTTTTCCTTCTATTTTCTCTATTTCTTCCTCTTCCCTCATGCATGGGCCCAAGCCAGCCCACTCTTTCCTCCAGCCGTGTGCCTTTCCTTCTCACGTGTGGGCCAATCGCGGCCTAGCTCTCGCTGACCTGGCCTAGCCCTTTTTTTTTCTCCTCCCTATTCATCATCTTCTTCCTCTACTCATGCGAGGAAACCCTAGCCGCCGCCAACCAGTCAACGCGAGAAACTCGCTATTACACCAACTGCGAACTCCATGATCGCTCTACCCAACCGATTCTGTGTCCTTCTCGGGCGGACTTCTCTAGAAAAACCCTAGCCGCCTCTACACACAATGGATCTCGCTTTCCTCAACGCATTCAAGAGAGCGATTACACAAACCCGAGAGCTCACAAACTTACCGTGTGCCTTACGAAGGTTTTCCTCAGCCTCTGGCCGTCGTCGTCACTGTTTGGAGTCTTGGACAAAGCTCGACGTGCAACTCCCCTGTTTTGGAACGTCGCCTTCGTTCGTTGTCGTTGTGGGTTGCTCGAGCCCACCCAATCGCCACCGTCGCTTGAGAATTGTTCCTTAGCCTTCCTTGGACGTTCATCGGTGATTGTCGTCTCTGATTCTTCGTGGGTGGTCTCGATTTGCCTTGAATTTCTAACTCGGCTCAAGTTGAGACCCATGAACCCGAGAAACCCGAGACCCCTCCTTTCTTGCCGTCACCGTACCGTTTGTCATTCACCATCCTCCACATCATCGACGCTACCTCCACGACCTAGACACCGCCCATAGAGCCTCACGCCGTCGTCAGCCTTGCCCTCAGCTCGTGTCAACCAAACCAACCGCCGGAATCTCTAGCTCGTGTTCTTCCTTGAACGTGGACGCCGGACCTTCAGCTCGCGCTAGATCTTCAGCTCAGACCGTCCATCAGCTCATGCCTTCAGCTCGTCGGAGAGGAACCCACAGCTCACCTGAGCTTCTCTTTACTCAAGTCCGAGAAGTAGAAACTGTGAACAGCTTCTGTGGGCCGAATAAGCCATTGTGGGCCTTGATCTAGCCCATTCGACCCATCCAAATGTCCGGCCCACTTGTCAGCAAACCGGTCAGCCCACTAGACCCTCGATGGAATTATTGCCGGAAGAGCCGTTGTCGTCGTTTAGTATGATAAAAAGCTTAGAATTAGGTGAGTTTGCTCTCTAACTCCTAATTAGGGCGGTTAATTGCCCTAGTAGTTGTAATTTGTGGTGATTGGAATTGTTTGATAGTTAATTTGGAGATTATGGCTTATTTAGAGACTTTTATTGAAATAGGGGTGATTTCGTAAATTTGGTTAGTTAGGGGTAGAAACGTGAAATTGAATAGTTAGAGGATTAATTGGCAAGTCATTAAGTTTAGTGTAATGGATTATTGGTTATTGAGGTGTAAGTTTGTAATTTTGAGAAATTAGGGACAAATTACTAATTTTAGTCCATTTAGGCCTAAGTTAGGGATGTAAGGGTAAATTGATATTTGGTTGGCTGAGAGAATAATCGCCAATTTAATTAGTTTCGGAAATTATTAAATTAGCGGTTGGTAGAAAAAAAAATGGAAATTCGGAATATTTGGGGTCATGTATTGATTTGTCCAATTTTGGCTTAAACATGAATTTTAGGGGCAAAAATGTAATTTTGGCAATTTTAGGGGCAAAAGTGTAAACTTGGCAGTTTAGAGAAAATTTGGGAAATGTTGGCTGCGATTGTATCAATTATTTAGGAATGAGGACTTAGATTGCAAATTGGGTAATTATGAGTAATTATTTTGTTTTTGCTTAATTAGAGTTTAATTACTTAACTTCAAGTAATTTGCAATATTTTGGAATCAATTCCAGAAATTGCGTGATTGGCTAAGTGGCTACTAATTAAGGTGATGACACCCGTAGTTGATCGAATCGAACACTCTAAATTCGATATAGGGACCCGGGCAAATCTCTAATTGGTAGGTCCAAGTAGTTGATTTTGGATACTTGAGAAATTATCTCAAATTGCTTATGTCTTAGTTGTGGATATCTATATTGATTGAGAATGATTTATTAATTGTGAGTGGATATTGATTGTTTCATAATGGAATTTATTTATTTAATTCTTGGTGCTGATTATAATTGACTTTACGTTGGATTTTCTTAGCAATTGATATTGTGTCAATTAAATCGAATTATTTGGAGAATAATCTATCATGAGAGGTTAGTGACTTGACAAGATCATGGGTTGTGAGACATGAGGACTAAATCAATTATCTGATTAGGGACCTTAGCATGAATATCCACCTAATTGATATGTAGGGAGAAAACTCGATGAGTTATCTCATCTTAAATTATTTGTTCAGGTCCTAATATTGCAGCTCCTCCTCAAGAACTAGGTGAAGCAGGAGGCGCAACCAGATGATAATAGTCGATTTAATTTATATTTGATTATGAGATTTTTTTTTTGAATTGTGAGGAAATTACTTTCCGCATTTATCCTTTTAGTTTGAGTAAATAGGTTAACGTTTTGGGGATTTTCTTATTGATGTTGATTTAGTATATTTGAGTTATTGGGATGTATGTAATACCTAGGATTTGGCCGGGGTTTTATTTAATAGATTTCGTTGCATTTGTTTATGTATTAATTTTTTTTTGAAAGTTAATTGATTTTGCCATCAATAACTCTTGGGTTTATCGAATGTTCTATTGATCGATAATGACCATCTTCGAGAACTGTCATGTGCTCGAGTACAGGGCATGACAAGATGTAGCTCACAGAAGTTGTTATCTATTGAGGATTCCTAGAAAGGTTGACCCGGAAAAGTTTCTTAGTCCTCTCAATCAAATATTAACTGAGTACATTTTCCCACACTTCTACTCAGAACATGTAGTTCACAGAAGTTGTTGTCTATTGAGGATTCCTAGGAATGTTGACCTGGAAAAGTTCTTAGACCTCACAATCAAATATCAGTTGATATTTTATTAAATTCGAAAGTCACAATTAGGACTCGTGCTGCGCGAAAATTATATATAATCATATTATTTGATAAAACTTTAAACTATGATAAACATAGTACACGGATTTATAACACTTTCCGAAAATATTAGAATTGATCATTCCATTTGATCTTTTTACTTTCAACACAAATATAAAATTAATGTTCTTTATAACTAAGAATATGTTTGTTTCACGGAAATTCAACAAATTCAAAAAGTATTTAGAAAAAGTAATCGTTTGAAACATATATAAAAATGAATGAGCCCAAATAATTTGGTCGTTCACAAAAATGGTCGGGTTTAAATTGTCGTCGATAATGAAATGCTTTTCTTGGATAATTCTAGGTGACCCAAGAAATCCTTTTATGGAAAATATTTTTCAAATCATCGATTTCTCGAGAAACAAATGGAGCTTAAGTTGCAAAATATACTTTTGATTCTATTGCATAGCATTCTTTTGGCAAATTAGCGAGAAAAGGCATGAAACTAGTGTAAATTATTAAGGAAACCTTATAGACTTCTAGAGATCATGATAAGTGAATTTGTTTTTAATGAAAGAGTTACATGCATTTAGCATATGATGCAATTCTATATTAAGCCTAAGCATAGTTATTTAAAACAGATATGCTTCTTCTTCTTCCTCTTCTTTTTAAACTTTGCAATACGACATGCTTTTTATTCATTATGAAATATCATATACCGTCAAAATAGTAAATATTAGCAATTAAGGTCTTGGTCGAATTTGAAAAGATTTTAGTCGAAATACTACTTCCACCAATGGACAACAAATCGAATTTCAGAGAGAGAGAGAGTTGATTTTACTGTTCTACAAGCTTGGAAGCTCATGTCATGCATGAGAACCGACGGATTGGTCTCTATTTATCCCTTTGGTGCAAGATGTAGCTGATTCTCGATAGTGCTGCGAAACTGATATCCTTTGCCGGGATACGAAGATTCGATGGGTAATGAACCCCTGGGAAAAGAGGAGGGGAGTGGCATTCTGTCTCATGCATCTTTGCCTTTTGAAAATGAGAGTGATTGCCAAAAGCTCCGTCTCCTTGTCTCTTCCTTAGAATGCTTCAACAGATGAGCTTGTAAAAGTATTTAACTATTAATTCACACATTCACTTAAGCTTTTAGGATAGTTGGTAATGGTTCTATAAAACTTCACATGGTATCAGAGCAAGAGGTCCTGAGTTCAAATTTTTCCAAGCCCCTATCTCCCAAATATTTCCACGCTTAGTATTAGGCAAAAGAACCAGACTAAGCGTGAGGGGGAGTGTAAAAGTACTTAGATATTAATCCACGTGTTCACCTAACGGTTTAAGCTTTTAGGACAGTTGGCAGTAGTCCTACAAAACTTCACAGAGTTATCCCCAATGGCATTTCATTCAGTCCCCGCACGCACTGTTTCCTTTCTCACCTACGCTACAATTCTCAGAAACTCTGGTGTCCTTCCTCGTGGCTGTGCCATGGAACCAAACCACTTCTAAAAGTTTCAGCGTCATCGAACAATTGGTCAGGATGGAAATTTTCGACAGCGGATGTTTTATATTGTGAGTGGAGTTTGTCATTCTTGCACTATTGCAGCTCCTGCATTTCTATACAGTGGCGTTTTTTGCTATAGCGACAAAATTTCTGAAAAATCAGATGCAATGCCAAAAAGTAGGAAATTGTTTTAATACTCATTCAAGCAACCTTACGTGATCATTTATTCATTAAACGAAATGGGTATTCGTTTGAGCAGCTAGAACAGAAGTGAGTACAATCATGCATAACCTAGCGTGCTTAATTCTAAATAAAATAAATTTGTATAGAACTTTAATGTCACTAATTAACCAAGACCTTAATCCAAAGTTCGTGGACGAACATAAGACCACTGGACTTGTTTCTTGTGCATAGTCCCGCACTAAAAAGCACGAATCAGATGCTGGAACAAGTAGTGGCTGTTTCGATGTCAAATACCAAAAGATCAGTCGAATCCGGTTTGTTCATTTCACTGACTAAAGTCTGAAGAGAATCGCTTCTCGTCTCATCAAGTAAACCTTGAGTCTCTTCGTCGTTCTGTTGATCGGCCCAACAATTCTTGTTGATCCTAGCGAATTGTTCGGTCACTTCCCCCATTGTTGGCCTATTGACGCCATTATAATTTATGCACCTTCTAGCGAGTGAGCACACTACCTCGATTTCCCGCTGTTCAACTTCATTGGATGCCTTGAATTTTATCATATTGAGGAATGTTCCGTTCTCCATGGCATAAATGAAAGATTGGATGGTGTTAATTTTTTCCCCAGATTTTGCCCACCAAGTCGGCGTCTCCCCAGTGAGGAGCTCAATGAGGACCACCCCAAAACTATAGACGTCGCTCTTCATGGCTAATTCACCGGTGATGAGACACTCAGGGTCAAGATAACTTATTGTGCCTTGTATTCTTTCGGCTATATGAATTTTTCCAGGTGAAATCAAAATTGAAGCTCCGAAATTGGATATTTTGCCGAGTAATTCTCATTCAAAAGTATATTTAGGGATTTGACATCGCCGTGAATGATCGGCGGGTCAGCCAGTGAGTGCAAGTACTCGAGGGCCAAGGCAGCTTCTGAGGCAATCCTGAGGCAATTTTTCCATGATTGCAGAACAGTTGATCTCTTGTCATGAATGTGGTGATGGAGAGTTCCCATTCGGGATGAAATCATAGACCAACAACGGCACTTTTGTCTCCAAACATATGTCTAGAAGCTTGACCAAGTTCTTGTGATTCACCTGTGAAATGATACCAATTTCGTGCAGGAATTCATCGTGAGTGCTCAGAGACACGTCCTTGTTCATGTCTTTCGGCTTCCCAGCAAGGACATGTCTAGGCTTCTTGACCGCGACTAAAACATCACCGTCAATTCTTCCTCTGTATACTGAAGCAAAACCACCTTCGCCGAGCTTGTATCCAGCGTCGTAGTAGTTGGTGGCTTAAGCCAACTCTGCCTCAGTGAAGATTTTCACTCTCTGGTGCTTCAGGATCTCTCCTCCATTCTGCCTGAAGTATCTCTCTTTGGCTCTCCTCTTGCATATGAACAAGACTAGGCCACTAACAATTATGAACGACGTCGCCGCTATAGTGGCTGCCACATAAAATTGAGAATTGTAAGGATTAGCTTCTCTCGCGGGACATTGATTAACCTTAATACACGATTATTTTTTTTTTGGGTAAGTTAATACATGATGACCTTCTAAATTTAAGAAGTAGATTCTGATATTACATTTACGCTTTTAAATACTTGACACATCAACCATCGATAGAGGATTCGGATTAATCATACCACAAAAATGCCCCAATATCAATGAATTACAATGATATTTCCAAAAAATCACATTTAAATATGCACGAGCGCACCAATTGTATTTCCAACTACAACTTTTGCTCTCACGCTGTGCCCACCCATTGGACCACTGTAGCCCACCACCACCTTTAGCCATTGGCCGTCCAATGCCCGTCGAAGGGAAGTGGATTCGGTGCAAACAAGGTCACATGACCTGCTTGCACTAGCCGTTAGGTCACCTCGAAAATCCCCCCTAGTACAAGGGGGAGACCCCCTCCATTGGATTACACCCGGTCACCCTGTCGAAGCCATCGTGCAGCCCAGATGGGGCCACCATGGTCATCAAATCCCAACAAGCCCCTTTCACGGAAATGGATTCCCTAACGCATGTACGAGCACGTCAGGGGTGACGCGTTCAGCTTTCCAGTCATCCGATGGTTGGGAAATATTTAAAAATATATATATAATTTTTTTGAATTTTTTTCTATAAAATCCCTACTGTCCTATATTTACAATATCCGCAACAATATCTTTCTCATAATTGATCAACCTTTGATCAGAGGATGAAGGTCCAAATCCAAGGCGGCAGCCTCGAATAGAACCTGGAATGGTTTCAGCAGAGAGAGAGAGAGAGAGAGAGGCTGTCATGAGGAGTCGGCAACACTGACAATGCCGAAGGCGGCTAGCTGGCGGTGGCTAGGAGAGGCAAGGGCGGTGGGTGTTGGTGACCAGTAATCGCTCAGTTGCAATGTAAAGTCAGAAAGAATTCTTGAACAACTTAACATAAAACCAGATGAATAGCATGTGGTTTCGTAGTCTAAAGCTATGGATCTAAAGTTACCTGCAACAATTATGGCAAGACAAAAAAATTGGCAACCGACTTTGCCGTCACCACTCATGCCAAATGGGCAGTCGCATGTGTAGTTCCTGAGCTTATTCTTGCAATTTCCATGACATGGATATTGTTGCGGATCTTTGCACTCATCGATGTCTAAATCAAATAGAACCAACGGTAAACTGTAACTGTACGTTTACGTGCTTTTTCACGTCGTAAAATTGGTAATGGTCATATGAAGCATTTTAATTCAACTCAATTTAAAACTGGTTTGAGGGAGTTGGATCGTGGAAATTATGGCTCAATCCAAACATACTACATTTTGGGCGCAAAGAGAGCTGAATAATACCTTGACATCCCGGGGAAGATGGGTAGCTGTAGGGATTCCCCATGTATCCCGCCAGACAGGAGCAACGGTAGCCCTGCCCGTTCCTGAAGTAAGAGCAGGAGCTGTAGGCGCCGCATGCATAGCTCGATAGGTTTGATTGCGCTTCCTTGCAGGTCAAATTCCGTTCAACTACCCAATCCAGGACAATCTTTGAGTCAGTGTGTACTCGCATATCATCCGGGACAGGAAGCTTGTAATTGGAGACATTAAATGACTCCTGGTCCACTACGAACACTGATCCACATAAGCTGAAGCTCTTCACTGAGCAGTAATTCGTCGCGCTGCTCATGGATATATTGATGTTCCTGAGGCCCTTGGGGATCGACGTCTGGCACCCAAGACCAGAGCAAGCGCTCTCGGCTGTGAAATTGATGTTCTCACGGCAATAGGAGGAGCATCCACTCCCGAAAGTCCCAGCAGCGTCCGAGATAAGAGCCGAGGTGTCGCATCCTAAGACTGTGAACTTGTTCCGGGTGTCTGACAAAGTATAGTGCCCGTCTTCTTTCATTGTAAACCACGTCTCAGAGTAAGATTCATCAAGCTGATTGCCACTCTGGTCATAACAGTCATACGATATGTATATTTCAATGGTAATCGTCCCTTTCTCCACAGATATGTCGAACGCCAGAATATTGTCGCCGAAGAACAGCTTCGGAGGAGCCCAAGAGTGGTTGCAGATGAGGACGAAGTTAGAGTTCCGTGCGCAACTTTCATCGAGCCCGAATGGGAAAGGCACACTCATGTCCCCACACATTCGATCGCAGCTGTCTGACTTGGTAAAAGAGGCCTTGGCCAAGGCCATTAAAAGAAAACACATCACAGGCGCCTTCATCTCACCTTTTTCCAATCTGTGCTTCCTGTGGCTCTCCTCTTCCCAGTATTTATCAATCTATTCTCAATGCTGATACTTCACTAGCATTGGAGGACGGAGTCACCGATACTGACCCATGGGAGAGAGATTGAATCCGCAACAATCAATTGACTTCCCTAGTCTCAATGCCGATGCTTCAGCAGCATTGAAGGACCGGGTCACTGATAATGACCCATGGGAGAGAGATTACTGCGCTTCCGGCAAACCGTATTTTCAATTTGCATACAAGTCAGTAGATTTCATCTAGATGCAACCAAATATACATGCAAGCTCGTATTCGCTTTCAATTTTACCCAAAATGCACAATTTTAAAGCTGTAATTATCTCACAGTGGAGGGAGTTTTTCAATTATCAAAGTATTAAGAGAATTTAACAGGAAAAGTCAGTTCTTTGAATCTAATGTGGTAGCTTGCTTGCTTGCCGATAAATACCTACCATCTTGTTCATTATTGATGCATTGGAATACATACATGAATTTTTATCTTCTATTTTTTATCTCTGTTGGCTTCGCATTCCCTATTTCTCATTCCCTACCTAATTCATTTCGTGACTTCAAAACTGACCATAATTGGGAGTGCCAAGAAATATTGCGGAATATCCATTTATTGCTTTTATTATTATTCAGAAATGTTTGCTTAGGAATAGAGATGAAGGTTCTAGATATGATCTGTTACATAAAGTTGAGTTAGAAAATCAGCTGCATAGAAATTAGTAGAGTTAGATTTGATAGAAGAGGAGAGTATTTTTTGTTTAGTGATTATTGTGAAAAGGAAGGTATTATCCAAGCGATTACTCGTCCATATTCACCAGAGTCAAATGATACAGCTTAATGGGAAGACACAATCTTTACAGAGATAAAGAATGTTCTAACTGTTAATACGTGTGCACCTGATAATCACTGAAGTGAACCTACAACCACCCACTTGAAGTTGAGCTTCTAAGGATTGGAATTGAATCCACGGTCGTTGGTATTTAACCCGTAAGTGAGGGACGATCCTTGTCGTTCGAGTAAACAGCCACTTAAAAGTTGAGTTCCTCAGGGCAGATTACGAACCCACAACCACCGGTCTTAATAGCCGAAAAGCATGGGACGCTCTTGCGACTGAGTCAATCCCAAAATAGGTTCTCGACATAAGAGACGTAAACCGAACATGACACTTTAGTAATCTAACAATCTAGGTACCGAGTATGGGTAACGTTTCGCGTGCAGGAAGTTCAGATCCAACGATGATAGAGTCTGGCTCCATAGCATCACGAGGGGATGGATAGACAAGTCGTCGGAGAAGACAGAACTCGCAAGTTCTCGTTCGGACATTTCAACAAAAGAAGGCGGAGTTCACAATCACGAGCAAGAAGTGACGTTTTGGGGAAGAAGTAACTATGTAGTAGGTCTCGCCAGTTTATGTTTGGTACGGAGACACGAGATTTGTCCATTCCCTCACCACTTCTCATGGGAAGAGGCATACCGCATAACTTGTCCTTTCAGGATTAGAGGAAGGTTGACCCAAAGTTTCTTAGTCCTATCAGCTGGCATTTTATCAAATTTTCTAGTTTGACGGCCCCTGCCTTGCATGAATATCCTTTTTACAGATATAATTAGTTAAAACTACGATAGTATAGTATCCTGATATATATAGCACCTTCTGAAAATATTAGAGTTGACCCTTTCTGTTTATCTTCCCGTTCTCAATACAATAAAAATTGGGTTTACTATGGTGAGGTTGTAACGTAGACTAAAAGATCCTATTGCATTGCATTCTTATGAAAAAATTAGGGAGAAAAAACGCATAAAGCACTAAGATGTGATAATTATTGTCACGCCCCGATTCCTCGGGGTCGTAGCAATGTTTCCAGGATCCAACTTTACTCTAAGATTTGCAAAAGAATCTAGTTCTTAGTTAATTTGTTCCCATGGTAGAACACAACATTCCAATTTGATCAAGAAACTTACTTCCCATAGATACAAGGATAAGTCAAGTCAAAATACAAAAAGGGAAGAGAACAGGAGGAGACATAACAAAAGCCTAGAGTCACGGTCGCCGCTCATCTATACAATCAAAAGTCGCGGGGAGAAGAAAAAGGGAGAGTACTAATCCTAAGTTGTATCCACCGGCTTGGGCCAATCTCGCACACACGAAGGCTTTGGATTATCCACGGTGCCATCCTCTAAGTCGTCTGCCCCATCAAGGTCTTCGAAGCCGGACTCGTAGCCTCCCTGTGGTACCTCACACTTTTCAACCAACAATTCTAGTTCGGTCTCATGGAAGCCCGTGTACACGCTAATGTGTTGATGCGGGTACTAGATGTGCTTCGTAGTGCTCCAAATCCAACCGGTCGTGCTGTGGAATTCTTGGATTAATCCATCTTCCTTTACTTCTATGTCTATTACATCTCCCATGTCTCTAGGGGGAACGGGGGCTGCTGCCATGATGTTCTCTTCGTCTTCCGCTTCTTCTTCACCCAAATTGAAGGGGATATCCGGCTCTAGATCCCCCTCCTCCTGATCCTCCTCCTCCTGAGGATCCCACTCCACCTCCAGCTCCAGCTGCCGCTCCCAGTCTTCCGGGTCCTGAGGTTCCAGCTCCAGTAGATCCCAGGCTTCCTCCTTGTGAGGGTCCTCCTCCATAAGCTCCTCCTCCTCTAGCTGGTCCTCCAAGTCTGATAGGTCCTGATCCGGGTCCATACGGGGGTCCTGGGATGGTGGGGTGGTGGAATGAGATACTTGGTATCCCAATGAACGAACCATAATCCTAAATTAGGAACACCCCTGCCCTAGGGTCCCTAAATCGACCCTCCCAACTCTCGGCTTCCGTTGGCCTTTCAGTCGACCCTAGGCAAGCCTAGCTGTAAAACACTCATCCCAAGGTCCCCAAGCTCCGCGTAGAAACACTCATTACCAACCCAAATCGAAGAACTCCCCACCTCCAGATTTCTAAGCTAAAGGTAGACTAACGAACACCAATGGGGTCTAAACAATTTACAAGGTGGGGCAGATCTATTAACGAGATCCTAATTGCGACTATACGGAGTTTATGTAGGCATAACTGGTTAAATAAAAGCGTCGCAAAATTTAAATATACAATATAGTACTAGAATCGACTAATTATAATAATAATTTAATGAAATTGAAAAGCAAATAGGGCTCTTAACTAAGTTAATCAAATGCTAAGCGAAAGGATATTTAATGATAAATGACTAATTTAATTAAATTGTAGGAATAAATGAATTAACAACTCTAAGATTTTAACAGAGGTGTCAAGCCAACCCTCCTTTCTCCTCGAGGGGTCCCAACTCTGACCACGCTTGAGCACAAATAAACGTACAAGGACATTTCTCGTAAAACGTGGGATGCCAGTCCCTAGGTCGACACAAGTCGAACTAAACCACCTAAGTGGTCAACAATTAACCATTGTCCAATGCTACTAACCAATCTAACTAATCAATGAAATTGACGAGTAAACAAGGAATCCTAACCGTTCTACTCGCCCTAGCCATTTCTAGCAATTTCTACCCATTTTCTACTAAAACAGTAAATGCGCCTAATAAAGGTTTAGAGTCCACTTACTTGTGAGTTTTCTTGGCTAATTTCCCCTTGCTGCACTCCTGGTTGCTCCCAAGGAAAAATAAATTTTCCTTTTTTTTCCTTTTTCTTTTTCTTTTCCTTTTTCCCTTTTTTTTTCTTTTCCTTTTTCCTTTTCCTTTTCTTTTTTTTCCTTTTCCTTTTCTTTTTTTTTTCTTTTCCTTTTTCCTTTTCCTTTTTTTTCTTTTCCTTTTCTTTTTTTTTCCTTTTTCCTTCTGGGCCGCGCGAGCTGGACCTAGGTCGGGCCGGCTGACTGGGCCTGGGTCAGTCGGCTGATTGGCTGGCTGGCTGGGCCGGGTCGGCTGGGCCATTGACTGGGCCGGCTGATTGGGCCTGGGCTGCTGGCCTGGCAGCCTAGCCTGTCGGCTGTCTTCTGTCTCCGGCGACGGCGACGACGACGGCTCCGGCGACGGTCGTCTTCTCCGGCGAACCCCGACTCCGGGTCGTGAGTCGGGTCGTGTGTCGGGTCAAGAGGTTTTCTCGGGTTTGGCCGCCGTTCACCGTTCTCCGGCCAAATCGAAGCTCGAGACCGGCTGGGAGAGGAAGCTGAGCCTCCGGCGCGTCGATTGGTGGTCACGGCTTGGCCAGAGGTGGTCGGAGTTGGCGGGGAGACGGCCACGAAGTCGGCGGTTCACCTAGGGTTTCCCGAGAAAGGAGGTCCGAGCTTCAATCTCGAATCCAACGAGTCTAGGCCAAAAACAGACAAATTTACACCACATCTAAGGACTAGGAAAGCCAAGGAAGCTATTGGTATCAACCAATCGAGCCAAGATGGTCGGAGGAGGGGTGAACTCACCTCTTGAAGCCACAGCCTTTCTGGAAAATTTCCAGAAATGGCTGGCCGCGAGGCTCTCTATCGAGGGCCGTCGGCGGCGGAGCACGGCGAGTCGGAGCCCACAACCGGCGGCGTTGAAGAGAGGGCACTGCAGGCTTCACGGGGACACCAAGAACGAACCGAGAGGTGGACTGAGCTCGGAGAAATCCGAGCTCAAAGTGGCTTGCCCACTCGGTTTATACCGAGTGGGAGCAGGTGAGTGGTAGCCGGAAAAACCGCTCGCCGGCGCCACGTGCTGCTTCGCCAAGGGCTGTCGTCCCCTCCAGCTGTCCCCTCAGACTAGAGGGTGGGTGGCTGCAGCGCCACAGTGGTCGTTGAGGCGACGGGTTGAACAGTTGATGGATGCCCATCAACTGTTCGACCGAATGCCAGAGAGAAGAGGAGAGAGGAAGAGAGGGAGATCGGGCACACATGTCACGTGTGTGCCGCGCGCGTGCTGCCCGGTCTGACCCGGTCGGACCAGCGGTTCGCGGGGCTAGGCCGGCCGGTTCGCTGGCCGGTCAGAATTTTAAATTAAAATAATATATTTTAATTCCCGAAAATTGGAAAATTGTTTTAAAAATTCCTAAAAATTCAGAAAATTTCTGGAAAAATCCTATATTGCAGTTTTTGACATTTTTGGGCCCAAATAAATTTTTCAACATAAATTTTCATTAAATTCAAAGCCTTTCACAATTTTCGCGAAATAAAAAGGGAAATTATTAAATTTCCCCGGAAAATTCCTATTTAGCCAAAATCGCGAACCGAACCCGAACGCGGTCATTACAATCTACCCCCTTAAGATAATTCGTCCTCGAAATTTGCAGTTTCTAAGTCTTCAAATAGTTGAGGGTACTGTTGCTTCATCGCTTCCTCACTTTCCCAGGTGGCACTCTCTGAGTCGTGATGTTTCCAAACGACTTTGACCAGAGGTGTGACCTTGTTCCTAAGCTTCCGCTCTTTTCTGTCTTCGATCCTTACTGGCCTTTCGGTGTACGAAATTTGATCGTCCAAATTGAGATCTTCGTAGCTTAGCACATGTGAAGGATCAGGTTCGTACTTTCTTAGCATAGAAACATGGAAGACGTTGTGAATTTGCTCCAAGTTTGGTGGTAGGGCCAGTCGGTATACGGCGACTCCTATTTTTTCCAAGATCTCAAAAGGTCCTACAAACCTGGGACTTAACTTCCCTTTTTCTCCAAAGCGGGACGTTCCCTTCTTAGGTGACACTTTCAGGAAGACATGGTCCCCTTCTTGGAATTCCAAGGGTCTGCGTCTTCGGTCAGCATAACTCTTTTGTCGACTCTGGGCTGTCTTCAGCCTTTGTCTGATTACCTTCACTGCATCTTGCGTTTGCTGCACTAGTTCAGGCCCTAAAATCTTCCGTTCTCCCACTTCATCCCAACAAACAGGAGTCCTGCAGGCTCGTCCATACAAGGCTTCAAAAGGGGCCATCCCCTTTGTTGGAAGCTATTGTTATATGCAAACTCCACTAATGGCGACCGGTCTTCCCATCCTCCCTTGAAATCCAGTATACATGCTCTCAGCATGTCTTCAAGGGTCTGGATCGTCCGCTCAGACTGTCCGTCGGTCTGAGGATGAAAGGCCGTGCTGTACTGTAATCTAGTACCTAGAGTTCCCTGTAGGTTTCTCCAGAAGGAAGCGGTGAATCGAGGATCGCGGTCAAAGGTAATAGTTATAGGCACTCCATGGAGTCTGACTATTTGGGCTACGTAAAGTTCCGCCAACCGGTCTAGGGAAAGATTCTTGCGTACCGCTAGGAAGTGGGCCGATTTGGTCAGTCGGTCCACGATGACCCAAATCATATCGTGACCCTTTTGACTCTTTGGTAGGCCGGTCACGAAATCCATTGTGATGTGCTCCCATTTCCACTCTGGAATTTCCAAAGGGTTCAAGAGACCTCCTGGCTTGCAGTGTTGTGCCTTCACTTGCGGGCACGTAAGACATTTGGCCACAAACCTTGCCACATCCGTTTTCATCCCCTTCCACCAATAGTGGGGTCTCAGGTTCTGATACATTTTAGTGTTCCCTGGGTGGACACAATACTTACTTCGGTGTGCCTCCGACAAGATCTCCTCCTTTAACTCGAGATTGTCGAGCATAGAGCCTCCCTTGAAATTTCAGAACTCCGTCCTCCGAGACCTGGAAACCGGGTTTCCTCTGTTCTTCTTTAGCCTTCAAGATATCTACAAGGAAGGGATCCAAAGACTGCAGTTCCTTAATCTTGGCCTGGATTTGAGGCTCGATCCTTAGTGTGGCCATCAAACAAGTCAGGTGTCCTACTTCAAACTTGAACTCTGAATTCTTCACCTTTTCAAACAACTGCGACTCTTTGGCCAATAAGGAGGTCAGTGAGGACTTGCAGCTAAGTGCGTCTGCTACGCGGTTTGCCTTTCCGGGATGGTATAAAATTTCGCAGTCGTAGTCCTTTAGGAGTTCCATCCATCTTCGTTGCCTCATGTTCATTCCTTCTGCGAGAACAGATACTTGAGGCTCTGGTGATCCGTATAGATTGGGAACTTCTCTCCGCACAGGTAGTGCCTCCAAATCTTAAGTGCAAAAATCACAGCTGCTAACTCCAGATCATGCGTTGGATAGTTTTGTTCATGCGGCTTTAATTGTCTTGACGCGTAAGCTACGACGCGTCCATGTTGCATTAAAACGCACCCTAGACCTTGGTACGACGCATCACTGTAGACTTCGTAGCCACCCGGTCTTTCTGGGATAGTTAGGACTGGTGCGGTGGTCAAACTCTCTTTCAAAGTTTGGAAGCTTTTCTCGCACCCTTCAGTCCACTCGAACTTCGTCTCCTTTTTCAGTAAATTCGTCAATGGCAGGGATAGGCTTGAAAACTTTTCTACGAACCGTCTATAGTACCCTGCCAGACCCAGAAAACTATGAATTTCAGTCACCGTCGTGGGTCTTGGCCAATCAATTACCGCTTCAATCTTGGCGGGATCCACGGAGATCCCATCTCCTAAGACCACGTGACCTAAAAATGCCACTCGATCCAACCAAAATTCGCACTTACTAAACTTTGCGTAGAACGTATGTCCTCGTAGTGTCGTCAGCACTATCCTTAAGTGTTGATCATGTTCCGCAGGGCTCTTTGAATAGATTAGTATGTCGTCAATGAATACTACGACGAATCTATCTAGAAACTCCCTAAATACCCTATTCATTAGGTCCATGAAAGCGGCTGGGGCATTAGTAAGTCCAAATGGCATCACTGTGAACTCGTAATGCCCGTATCGAGTTCGGAAGGCGCTCTTCGGAATATCTTCCTTTTTAATCCTTAACTGGTGGTACCCTGTCCTCAAGTCGATTTTTGAAAAGACCTTAGCTCCTTGTAGCTGATCGAACAGATCATCAATTCTAGGCAGCGGGTATCTATTTTTGACCGTTACCTTATTCAGCTGCCTGTAGTCGATGCATAACCTTAAGGATCCATCATTTTTCTTCACGAAGAGTACTGGCGCACCCCATGGTGACGCGCTTGGACGAATGAATCCCTTATCCAACAACTCCTGCATCTGCACCTTCAGCTCCTTCAATTCTGAGAGCGACATTCGATAAGGTGTCTTGGAAATTGGTTCTGTTCCAGAGGGTACTTCAATTGCGAACTTGACTTCCCTCTCAGGAGGTAATCCAGGCAATTCTTCCGGAAATACATCGGGAAACTCCTGCACCACAACGATCTCTTCTAACTTCGGTCCTTCGACCGTCGTGTCTACCACACTAGCGAGGTAGCCTTGGCAGCCATCCTCTAACAACCGGGTTGCTTCCAAAGAGGAAACAACTACGGTTGAAGGTCCTCCATGACTTCCGACGAACTCGTAACTCGAGTCTGTCGACGGGCAGAACCTTATCACTTTTCTAGAGCAGTCTACCGTAGCTTTCTGCTTGGTCAACCAATCCATGCCAATAATCACATCAAAATCATGCAGGTCTAATACAGCCAAGTCGATTACCCCTTTCTTCCCGCTAAATTCTATCTCACACCCTGGGCACCCATTAATAGATAACATGTGAACATGCAAAGGGGTCGAGACATTGAGAACGACGGCTAAAGGCTCCACAGTTAACCCTACCAGCTCTACAAAGCGCTCAGCTACAAACGAATGGGTAGCTCCCGTATCGAAAAGGGCATAAGCTGGACAACGGTGCAGGGAAACGGTACCTGTTATAACTCCTCCTGAGTTCTGGGCTTCATTCCGGGTCACCGCATAAACTCTCCCTTGCGCCGAGGGTCGATCCAAAAGGAGGGGTGGTGCCATTCCTGCCAGCTGTCCCACTTGCTGCTGGGGTTGCGCCCTAATCACGCGCTGGGGGCAATCTCGAACCATGTGGCCCAACTGGCCACAGCCAAAGCATCCTTCATTCCTGGTGGGACACGGTCCTGCCTTGTGGGTCTTCCCACACTAGCGGCACCAGCTCTCCGGACGGAAAGGGGGTTTCTTGATCCCACCATTTCGCGTAACGGGGAAGGGTTTCCTTGACCCCGATATCGGCTTCTTTCCTTGTCGAAAGTTGTTATTTCTCCCCGTGAAGGATCGCGACCCAGATGCCATAGTCCTCTCATTCAGATCTTTCTCCACCATCTGAGCCCTAGTGTATACCTCCTTGTAATCCCATAGGTTGAAAGGTGCAAGCTGAGTCTTAATCTCGGGTTTCTGTCCTTCTCGAAAGCTCTTTGCCCGGTCCACTGGGTCTTCGATCAACTTCTTGCCATACTTGGCAAAGGCAGTATACTTTGCTTCGTACTCAATCACTGTCATGTTGTTCTGGCGTAGCTTTTGGAATTCGGCTAGCTTTGCATCCCTAGTTGACTCAGGGAAGTACTGCTCGTTGAATGTCTCAACAAAGATCTCCCAACTCGGTACTACGCCTTCTGGGAGGACGAGGTCTTTAGTAGCTCTCCACCAATGATTGGCATTTCCCTGCAGTTGGTACACCGCCAGGGTCACTCGGTCTTCATCAGAACACTCCATGACCTCAAAGATCTTCTCTAACTCCAGCAGCCATTCGGTTGCCGCTTCAGGGTCTCCCATCCCTGTAAAAACTGGGGGTTTCAGCTTCAGGAACTGTCCGACCTGCCTTTGCTTCCTCCTTTCCCCAATTGCACCGCTGGCTACGGGGGCAGGAGCTGGGGTTTCCACTCCCTGCTCCTTGGCTCTTACGGCGGGTCCCTGAGCTTCAACAGCGTTGTCATTCCGCATTGCAACTATCGCGGCGTTCACAGCAGCGACGATTGCGGCTTCTTGGTTTCTAGCTTGCTGGCGGACTTCCTCCCGTAGGTCTTCCACAGACCGTACTAGTCCTTCAACACGAAGATCTCCTTGAGGTTCAGCTTCCTCCACCCTGAAGCGACCAATCGTCACCCTCCTTCGCGGAGGTCCCCCCGGTCTAACCATCTGGTCTCCCTGTTAATAGCATCGCAATGCTTTCGTCATCCTTTTTGAGGATTTCAACAGGCGATCATAGTAATGCATGATCCGCAGAAATAGGTCTACCTTAAAACAAACCGCCACCCTTGGCGAAAGGAGTATAGTGCAAAATATACTACCACAGTCATCTAAATTGACCACTCATACCCCTTGTCCAGCAAAATAGGACGCACTTGACCCTGCGGGTCAAAAGTCGATACCTCGTCAGATACTCGACTACGGTGCACTAGTGGCCGCCCTCCTTGGCACCACGCACTTTCGCCATTATGGCGGTGACATGATCAAATCCTTTCCCAAGGGGGTCAATGTCACAAACAAACGAGACGTAGCCTCCAGAACCTATAAATAGGCTACTCGCCTTGCGGCATCACAAGTCCAAGCCCAGCCTTGCTGCACGCGTTCTAGACCGCGTCAACTTGGCTAGACTAGACTACCAAATCATCCGTCGTACGTCTGATTTCGTCGCACCTATCTTCCATTGGGTTGACTGAATCAAATGTAGACGTGTCCTATGGTCTCTAGTCACATGCTCGACCCTGCAGTGCACGTCCCATACCGTGCCGACATGGCCTGTCAGGTGACACCAATCCTACGGTCAGGTGGGGGCCTTGAGCTAGTCTCAGTCTGGTTTCTAAATTTTACAGTCAAACTCATCCCTAGCTTGCTGCCTTTCGCTCTGGTCTGACAATCCGGTTTTTCCTTGACCGAATTTGTCGCTCCTTATCACTTCGTCAAAGGGTAACATTTCCTAGGTCACAACCTGGCTCTGATACTAAGCTGTCATGCCCCGATTCCTCGGGGTAGTAGCAATGTTTCCAGGATCCAACTTTACTCTAAGATTTGCAAAAGAATCTAGTTCTTAGTTAAATTGTTCCCAAGGTAGAACACTACATTCCATTTTGATCAAGAAACTTACTTCCCATAGATACAAGGATAAGTCAGGTCAAAATACAAAAAGGGAAGAGAACAGGAGAGACATAACAAAAGCCTAGAGTCACAGTCACCGCTCAGCTATACAATCAAAAGTCGCGGGGAGAAGAAAAAGGGAGAGTACTAATCCTAAGTTGTATCCACCGGCTTGGGCCAATCTCGCACACACGAAGGCTTTGGGTTGTCCACGGTGCCATCCTCTGAGTCGTCTGCCCCATCAGGGTCTTCGAAGCCGGACTCGTAGCCTCCCTGTGGTACCTCACACTTTTCAACCAACAATTCTAGTTCGGTCTCATGGAAGCCCGTGTACACGCTAATGTGTTGATGTGGGTACCGGATGTGCTTCGTAGTGCTCCAAATCCAACCGGTCGTGCTGTGGAATTCTTGGATTAATCCATCTTCCTTTACTTCTATGTCTATGACATCTCCCATGTCTCTAGGGGGAACGGGGGCTGCTGCCATGCCGTTCTCTTCGTCTTCCGCTTCTTCTTCACCCAAATTGAAGGGGATATCCGACTCCAGATCCCCCTCCTCCTGATCCTCCTCCTCCTGTGGATCCCACTCCACCTCCAGCTCCAGCTGCCGCTCCCAGTCTTCCGGGTCCTGAGGTTCCAGCTCCAGTAGATCCCAAGCTTCCTCCTCGTGAGGGTCCTCCTCCATAAGCTCCTCCTTCTCTAGCTGGTCCTCCAAGTCTGATAGGTCCTGAACCGGGTCCATACGGGGGTCCTGGGATGGTGGGGTGGTGGAATGAGATACTTGGTATCCCAGTGAACGAACCCCAATCCTAAATTAGGAACACCCCTGCCCTAGGGTCCCTAAATCAACCCTCCCAACTCTCGGCTTCCGTTGGCCTGTCAGTCGACCCTAGGCAAGCCTAGCTGTAAAACTCTCATCCCAAGGTCCCCAAGCTCCGCGTAGAAACACTCATTACCAACCCAAATCGAAGAACTCCCCACCTCCAGATTTCTAAGCTAAAGGTAGACTAACGAACACCAATGGGGTCTAAACAATTTACAAGGTGGGGCAGATCTATTAACGAGATCCTAATTGCGACTATACGGAGTTTATGTAGGCATAACTGGTTAAATAAAAGCGTCGCAAAATTTAAATATACAATATAGTACTAGAATCGACTAATTATAATAATAATTTAATGAAATTAAAAAGCAAATAGGGCTCTTAACTAAGTTAATCAAATGCTAAGCGAAAGGATATTTAATGATAAATGACTAATTTAATTAAATTGTAGGAATAAATGAATTAACAACTCTAAGATTTTAACAGAGGTGTCAAGCCAACCCTCCTTTCTCCTCGAGGGGTCCCAACTCTGACCACGCTTGAGCACAAGCAAACAGAGGTGTCAAGCCAATCCTCATTTCTCCTCGAGGGGTCCCAACTCTGACCACGCTTGAGCACAAATAAACGTACAAGGACATTTCTCGTAAAACGTGGGATGCCAGTCCCTAGGTCGACACAAGTCGAACTAAACCACATAAGTGGTCAACAATTAACCATTGTTCAATGCTGCTAACCAATCTAACTAATCAATGAAATTGACGAGTAAACAAGGAATCCTAGCCGTTCTACTCGCCCTAGCCATTTCTAGCCATTTCTACCCGTTTCCTACTAAAACAGCAAATGTGCCTAATAAAGGTTTAGAATCCACTCACTTGTGAGCTTTCCTGGCTAAATCCCCCTT